>ML276235.1:63199-96041 GCA_005239495.1 Nicotiana undulata | reverse complement strand
TTCAAGACCCAAGTGTGTGTGCAAAGCCCTAGCTTCAAAACTTGTTCTTCTCTCTCTAAATTATATTTACAAAACTGAAGATATGTCCAAAGATATGCCAAGCTTTGCCAAGATAAATCCTTTTATAGTGGGCCAAAATTCGGGTGAAAAGCGGACAAAAACACCCCTGTCGGGCATAGATGCGATCGCATTGCTGTCACATAACAGGGATGCGATTCGCATCTTCACTTTCTTCGTCGCATATCAAAACCCTAAGTCCCAGAGGTTCATCGCATTTGAGAGATGCGGTCCGCATTAGTGATGTGCGATCGCATTCGTGCGTCGCATTTGCAGTGTAGCTTCAGGCATCAGATGGTGATGCGATTTAAATGTGGTTCGCATTTGAGATATGCGGTCGCACATTTGACCGCATTTCACTCCTTAAATTTGACTCAACTTTCTGTTGCGGTATGCGATCTCTAGGCTCGAAATGCGATTCGCATGTTGCATATGCGATCGCATTCGGCCATTTTCCTCCTCTTTTCTCTTCTTTAACTCTCTTTTGCATGGTCTTGAGTGTTTACACCTTGTGTACTGCAAAATACCAAAATTCTATAATTAATAAGAGTAAATGCTCTTGAAACGAGCCATAATTTAAGCACTATGGTATTAAATGTGCCGAAATTCTCCGGCACATCAGGCGTTAGTCAAGCCGAAGGACATCACTAGGAACTCATAATGTCCATATCTAGTACGTAAAGCATTCTTCGGAACATCCGAGTCCTGAATCTTTAACTGATGGTACCCCGATTTCAAATCGATCTTACAGAACACTCTATCATCCGGAAACGGTTACTTGTTCTTAATGGTAGTTTTGTTCAACTGGCGGTAATCAATGCACATCCGCATAGTCCCGTCTTTATTCTTCAAAAATAATATTGGCGCACCCAAGTTGATACATTTGGTTTGAATAACCCCTTTTATAGCAACTCCTCAAGTTTCTCCTTCAACTCCTTCAACTTTTTTAGAGCCATATGGTATGGTGGGATAGATATAGGCTGGGTACCTGGATCCAAGTCAATATAGAAATCGATATCACGATCTGGTAGCATGCCTGGAAGGTTAGAAGGAAACACATCGGAGAACTCCCAGACTTCTCGCACTGAATAAATCGTCGGAGTCTCTGTAGTAGTATCCCGAACACAAGCTAGATAAGCCAAACAACCCTTATCTACCATATGTTGAGCCTTCAAAAAAGAGATAACGCGACTAGATGTACTGATAGACGAACCCTTCCATTCCAATCTAGGCAACTTTTGGATCACTAAGGTAATAGTTTTGGCATGTCAATAAGGGATTGTGTGATATTGGGATAACCAGTCCATGCCCAAGATGACGTCAAAGTCGGTCAAATCAAGCAGCAGAAGATCCTCTCAAGACTCGTAACCACACATAACCGATAGATCTGATCCACAACAACAGAATCACCCACAGGAGTGGACACATAAACAGGAGTACCCAAGGACTCATGATGAATATTAAGAGATGAGCAAACAGAGAGGATACATACGAATAGGTAGATCCTGGATCAAATAGTACTGAAGAATCCTTACCGCAAACAGAAATAATACCTGTCATGCCCACATATGAGGCCACTGTATCCGGTCTGGCCGATATAGCATAGAATCTGGTTGGAGCGCCACCTGGCAGGCCTCCGCCTGCTTGACCTCCACCTCTAGGAAGTCCTCTACACACCTGCCCTCCGTCTCTGGTCGATCGAACAACTGTTGCGGCAACTGGTGCTATAATCAAAGGCTGCTGACTCTGTTGTACTGCCTTGCCTCGAAGTTTGGGACAAAATCTTTTCCTGTGGTAAAACTTCCTGCACTCATAACAACCTCTCGGAGCGGTGGCTGCTGCCCTGATGTCTGACCCTAATGTCCTACATACCCACTAGAAGAACCCTTAATAGTGGGTAGGCCATATGAAAACTTTGGCATGATACTAAAGGAGGCACTAGAAAACCTTGATGGCGGGATTACCCACTAGAAGAACCCTGGATAGCTGGTGGGCTGTAAGAACTCTCTGGCATAGCACTGAAATAGGGTCGCATTGGAACACCCCGAGGAGGTGGTGGTGCTGGATATGTGGGTCTGCTTGGTTGACCCCTCCCAAACTGACCTCTTCCCCCAGCGGGGGAACCTTTGAATTTTCCTGAAACACGAACCTCTTGTCCCGCTGCATCTACTCTTTACCCCTCTGATGGTTACCTTCAATCCTCCGAGAAACCTCCACTACTAACTGATAAGAAGTCCACATCTCAACCTCCCAGGACATACTAGCTTGAATACTGGAGTGCAACCCTGCAACAAACCTCCACACCCTCTGTGCGTCAGTAGGAAGTATCATAAGTGCATGGCGAGACAACTCAGAGGATCTCACCTTATAATCGGTCACTAACATCTGATCCTACTCGAGCTGCTCAAACTGACACCGCAACTCTTCCCTTTGGGAGGGTGGGATATACCTATCCAATAAAAGGCGTGTAAACTAGTTCCAAGTCATGGGAGGAGATCCTGCTGGTCTCCCCAGAAGATAAGACTTTGACCACTTACGGACCCTTCCCCCCAGCAGATAGGTATTGAAATCCACCCCGCGAGACTCCAATATGCTCATGTTGTGCAGTATGTCCCTACATATATTAATGAAGTCTTGGGGGTCCTCACGTCGCTCACCTACGAAGACGGGATGGTGAAGCCTGGTCTATCTATCCAGTAGCTTCTTCGGCTCGCCACTCGCAGCTAGTGTAGGCTCAGGTACAACTGTTGCCACTGGCTCCGCTCCGCCCACGGGTAGTGTGCCCGGTGTCTGATATAGAGCAGTTGCATGACCAGGAGCCTGAGTAGTAAGGATCTGTAATCCCCCCCTCCCCGCCTGAGATGTGGCTGGGTGTTTTAGAAATAAACCCGCCTGGGTTATAAAATCCATGAACGGTAGCATACGGCTCTTCTGCAGGCACCTCGCCCTGCTCCTCATCAATGAGATCCTTTACTGGATCCGCTGGTGGTGAAACTGGGGCAACTCTGGGACGTCCTCGTCCCCTAACTCGGGCTAGTGCCCTCCCCCGACTCTTCCTCGACCTCTAGCAGCTCCTCCCGAGTCCGGGACATATGTCGTACGCTTTCTCACTATCTGTGAGCGAATAGGAGAAGAAACTTAGTACACCATCTACTGCACGATAGGGAGTGAATAAAGAGTAGTTTCCTAACCACCTATAGCCTCTCAAAGATAAGTATAAACGTCTCCGCACCGATCCGCAAGAATCTATTAGACCTAACCGTAACTTGTGAGACTTACGTGAACCTAGTGCTCTGATACCATGTTGTCACAATCCAATTCTATTTTAGGTTGTTATGGAGCCCAACGCCATCGCTAGGCAAGCCAACAGTGAGCAAACTATGCAATTTCTCCTTTTAAAAGATTTTTCCAAGTAATCAAACTTTCTTTAAATTTAAAAAATTCAAGAAGTAATAGATTTACAAATAAATAACACAAAAGTTAATAGGTGCAATCCTGATCATGAAATAAAACAAACCAAGAGTCTACTAGTGTGTATGCCCAGATCTTGTGTCACAATAGTATGGGCCACTAGTAGAAAATATAAAAGATTACTACTCTACTATCTGAAATAAAATAGACCGAACAATAACAATAGAAAGACTTCGGCTGCTACAAAACGGCTTAGAAGGGCAGCTCACCGTGTAGTCTCGTACTAGGAATCAAGCGTGCATGCCGGATTGATATCTAGATGCACATGCCTCAGATCCTGCACATCAAGTGCAGAAGTGTAGCATGAGTACATAAACTACATGTAACCACAAAGTATCTAGTCTAACCTCGAAGAAGTAGTGACGAGGGGTCGACTTCGACACTTACTAAGGCCAACAATATAATAATATAAAGTTCTAATTAAACATGATATATAAAAATGATAATAGAACTCAGAGGATGAAGTAATTAAACGATCCTTTTATTGCAAGTAGGAACCAAAGCATTTCCCTCATCTAACCATTTCACCGCTCAAGCAAATGAAACAATATTAAATGTAAAAGGGGCTTTCAATATCTTTACGCATGAATTATGTCGTGGACGTACAACCCGATCCAAACATATACATCAAATATGCACTGCCGATTGTCGAACGACACAAGCCATAGATCAATCTATTAACCTGTCGAGGTGAAGAACCCGCTCGCATGAGAGCAATGGAAATTTACCCTGCTCGCGGAATAATCTTGTGACATAGTAGATTTTTCTCGGGTTATCATAATATTCCTCAATTCTTTTCAAAATAGTAAATTCAACTAGAAACACTTAAAATATTGAAATCATCAACCTTGAATTTATTCTATACAATTATTAAGCATAAACAAGCAACTTTATCAACAAAGCATGGTGTGAACCTAAATCTACCCGGACATAAGCATGAATAGTAGCTACGCACGGACTCTCATCACCTCGTGCATATGTATCCCCCAGAAATATAAGTACATTTATTAAGTTCACCTATGAGGTTAATGCCTTCTTACAAGGTTAGAAAAGAGACTTACCTCGTCTCAAGGTGTCACGACCCGAACCGATGGGTCGCGACAGGCACCTGGTACCTTACTCAACCGAGTACCAACGTAAGGAATCTCCTTTATTACATCATCGTAGGTAAGTGGGCCAAAAGGGGCGTCATGAGATAAACAGAGTAAACATGAGGGAATACCCAACATAGAACGACCCAACCTAATATAGAAACTCATACCGGTGACATACGGGCCTATAAGTCCAATGTAATCCATTATATACTTATAATATAGGCCGACAAGGCCAAACAAGTATCTGTATACATGACATATGTCTAAAAGCCTCTAAGAGTACATACTTTTAATAAAGGTCGGGATAGGGTCCGACCATACCAAATAGTACATGTCTAAATCATACTGACCAAACAAGCAACTTCGAAGTAAACAAAGCGCACCATCATCTTTTGTTGAGCTAATAGCCTACTGGAAGGACTCTCGACCTCTCTATAGGGACCTTTGGGCATGAAAGGAAGCGTCCCCAAGCAAAAAGAACGTCAGTGAATATAATGCACCGGGCATGTACGGAATGAAAATAAGTAAATAATTGACATAAAAGGAACATGGAGTAAAAGACTCAACATGTATATCTGAATATCTCCGTGAATCATTTAATATTATAATATCATACATATGCGTATAAATGTCATTCCATGCATTGGTATATGCGTTCATAAAATCATCAAGCCTACGAGGGCATCCCACCATATAATCTCGGCCACTGTGGGTAAATCATCAATGTATACCAGCTGATCAGGCGGTGGTGCGTATATAGTGCCATAACCTTTTCCCATATATATATATATATACACACACACACACACACACACACACACACACACATATATATATATATATATATATATACGCGTATACGCCGTCTAGTCATGGGTCAATGTAAATGAATGCAACCAATAAGAAGTACGTCAATAAAATCTT
This sequence comes from Nicotiana undulata, assembly GCA_005239495.1. Classification (NCBI taxonomy): domain Eukaryota; kingdom Viridiplantae; phylum Streptophyta; class Magnoliopsida; order Solanales; family Solanaceae; genus Nicotiana; species Nicotiana undulata. Next base: position 90,495 of record ML276235.1, on the reverse strand, counting down.
TCGGAGTGTCATGAGACCATTATGCCTTTGATTAATATCATGAAGTAAACTTTATCAACTTACGTATTTTTGAGACCCATGAACAAATGATAAGACAATAAGACATATGGAAATTAAAGAACATAGGCACCTCTAATACTTCTATGAATAGAGTTATTTATGAAAGTTGTGCATTTGCTCGTTTCGTTTGTGTTGTATAGATCACGCCAAAAGGAAAGAAGGGATAGCCTTAACATACCTGAGTCGATTCTCTTGACAATCCCTCTAACACACGTTAATTGTGACAAAACACGTGAAGGAAAGATCGAAGCAGGAAAAATCCGTATGATATTTTTGAGAAAGATTGCACCGTACTCCCTTGTAATTGCAAAATCTCGCGTTGCTTTGAGTTGGTGAATACCTTATCTTGGTAATGGGACTTACGATTGTAACACACAACATTTACGTTTGAATGCATATAGAATGACTTTGTGGCATATGATTCTTAAGAATGAATGTGTCTCTCATTTATTAAATGGATTTGACTCACATTTTTAAGACTTACCACGTAATATAGTGACTTAAGAGTCATAATTCTTGGATTGATTTGCTTCCGCGCGGGGGATGTTTTTGTCTTAACCACATTCTTTAATTAATCACCCACAACTTTTTAATTAATTAGGTAATAGGTAATAAATAATTACCCATATAATTAAGAATTATCTCAACTTACTTAAAATATAACTCATTTTTAACACACTTTATACGTCTTACTATCATGGTCATGTTTTACCTTGTATGGAATTAGTCCATAAATACGGGGTATTATAGCTTGAACTGTATTTTATCCCTAAATTGTCAAATTTCGACGAAACTCATTTGATTTTCTTACACACTTACCATCACGAATTTACTCATCACTTGTTTGATGTAACATAATGATTATAATATCAAAATAATCTCATTCGTGAACTTACGTCGATTAACGTACGACAAAACATTAACATACGAAAATGCGGGATGTAACATCTCATTTTTCGGGCTTCCATTAATTTAATTATGGTGTACTTTCACGTTCAAAAATATGGGGTGTAACACAAGAACTACTTCCCGATCCAAGAATGTGCTCAAACCCTCAATACATGTTCAAAAGTTCATATCCTAGGTATTAAAGTGGTTTCCCAAGCCTATTTTGAAGAATCCCTAAAATTCACCCCAGGTTCACGTGGTCGGGTTCCAAAATTTTCGAAGAAAGTTGTTACCCATAACCTCATGAACTCAAATATTTGATTTTTACTACATTCCATAAAAGATTTGGTGATTAAATATCATTTTTATCAAAAACCTATATTTTCGCCAAAACCCATACTTTTCGCTAAATTACATGTTATAATCTATCCAAGAACTATTTATTTAACTCTCATTTGGTAGAAATTACTTACCTCAATTAGTTAATAAAAATCCATCTTTAACCAGCTCAAAAATCGCCCCCAAGAAGTGTAAGAAATGAGCAAAAATGCGTGCAAATCTTAAATCACCACACTGAACTATTCCCGGTCTCGAAATTCCATTTTGACCTCTATCACCAAAATCTACTCCAAACCAAATTTAACGAACTTCAAAAACCTCAAAGATCTAACTTTCACTATTAAGCGCTGAATCGCTCCTGGGTCATCCAAAACCTGATACGAACATACGCCCAAGTCGTAAATCATCATACGAACCTATTGGAACGTCAAATCCCGATTCTGAGGTCGTTTACTCAAAATGTTGAACGAAGTCAAACATAGACTTTTACAACCAACTTAAGTAATTGAGTGTCTCGATTTCAACCCGAAGCCTTTCAAATCCCAAACTAACTGTCCCCGCAAGTCATAAAACAGTAAACGCACATATGAGGAGTCTTATTTAGGGTAACGGCGTTCTTAAAATCAAACTATCGGTCGGGTCGTTACAGTTTTGCTAACTAATTTTTTAATTTTCAGATGTATTTATTCATGGTATAATCAGTAGCAAATAAACCGATTGAAGCATTTGCGCACCAAACTTATTTATCCTCAAATATGTTTCTCGATGATATACTATAACATGTATCACGCTTTGTTTCTCTATTTTTTATTTTTTCAAATATTAATTTTTTTGTATGCTCTTAGAATAGTTTATAATTTGTATTTTCATATTCATGGGATAACCAGTAGCAATAACCCCAGTGAAGCATTTGTGCACCAAACATTTGTATCCTGAAATATGTTTCTCATTTATATACTGCAGTATGTATCATGTTTTGCTTCTCTGTTTTTTAATATGTAAATTTGGATATTTGATCTGCTCTTGGTATATTTTTTAATTTATAGGCATTGTTTGAACCACTTGACAATGAGGCTAAAAAAGTCAGTGCCACTTTTTTCATGTAAATATGAGCATAATTGTGACGACCTGGCCGATCGTCTCGAGAGTCGTATCCCTCTTTTCCTATTTTCTACTTCTATTGTATTCTACAACTGTTATATGACTTACTCGGAATGTTGGTTTGGGTTCAGAGGGATGGCAGAGTGAATTGAGACACTTAGTCGCTTAATTGGAAGCTTAAGTTGGAAAAGTCAACCGGATGTTGACTTATATGTAAACAACCTCGGAATTGGATTTTGATGGCTCTTTTAGCTCCTTTGGGTGATTTTGGAGTTAGGGACGCATCCAGAATATACTTTGAAGGCTCGTATTAGAAATAGGCTTGAATTGGCAAAAGTTAGAATTTTGGCAAATTTGACCTAGAGTGGAATTTTTGATATCACGGTCAAATTGGATTTCCGAAAATTGGAGTAGGTTGTGGTGTCATTTCGGAATCGTGTGCATAATGTGAGGTCAATTGGACGTGGTTTGATAGGATTGGGTGTCGTTTGTGGAATTTGGAAGTTTAGAATTAGGCATGAATCTGGGTGTAATCCGTGTTTTTATGTTGTTTGGGGTCATTTGAGGGTTTGGCTACGTTTATATTGGGGTATAAGACTTGTTGGTATAATTGGTTGAGGTCCCCTGGACTTCGGGTTGATTTCGGATGGTTACGAACAAAGTTTTGGAGTTGGAAGACTGTTGAAGCTTGGATTCAGTTGGTGTAATCGGCACCTACAGAAGTTTCATTGCAGGTGCGAGCCCGCAGAAGCGTAGAGGAAGGTCGCAGATGCAGCAAAAACCAGGGGTCACAGGTGCGAAGAATTTCCCGCACCTGCTATAGCGCAAATGCGAGACCACAGGAGCGGAGATTTAGTCGTAGGTGCGAAAAGCCTGGTCAGAACATATAAATACAGGACTTCGAGATTTTTCACAGTTTTCACTATGTTTAACTCGGGTTTTGGAGGATATTGAGAAGGATTTTGATGTGATTACTGAGGTAAGCTCCTTGTGTCCATTTGTCTTCAATAATTATGTTTCCCCACTAATTTTGCACCTTGTTGGTGAGTTTTGTAGGTGAAATTTGGGGGGTTTTGGGCTAGAAAACTTGAGAGTGAATTTTAAGGATTTGGATGACCAAATGGTGTCGGATTTTGATTAATTTTGTATGGTTAGAATCGTGAATGAATGGGCTTTCAGGTTTTTTGACTTTTGTCAGATTTCGAGACGTGGTCCCTAGGGGCGGTTTGAGCCAATTTTGGATTTTAGCTTATAATTTTGTGTTTTTCTTATGGAATTGATTTCTTTAGTTAGTTGTATTGTACTACTTGTGGCTAGATTCCGGGAATTTGGAGACTTATTCGAGGGGCAAAGGCATTTCAGAGTAGGAATTTGCGCTGTTTGAGGTAAGTAACAACCTTAAATCTGGTCTTGAGGGTATGAAACCCTTGATTTTTTTGTATGATGTGATTATTTTGGAGGTGCGCACATGCTAGGTGACGGGTGTGTGAGTGTGCACCGTGGGGGATTGTGACTTTGTCTGTCCCATGAGGCTGTAAAGTCGAATAGCTTATTGTTAATTACATGTTCCCTCTGTCTTCTAGAAATTTGACCGTCATTCATGTTCGAAACAATGCTTAGGCCATATGATACCACTATTGGGACTCGTAGTTGTCGTTTAATTTTTGAACTAGTTGTTATTTGATGTCTTGTACTCAGTCACAATATTACTTGTGTGGTATATCTCTGTTTCCTCTTGTTTTCTTGTTGAAACATGTTATTATCTCTTTTTTGGCTGATTTGTATGATTTCTGAGGGTCCGAGAGACTAAAGAGGTTAGTGACTGAGATAGGGCCTCAATGCCGAGCTGTGAGCTATGTGAGAGTATATGGATCGGGTTGCACATCGTAACGATCATGAGGGATGAATGTATATGGATCGGGTTGTACGCCGCAACGAGCCTTATGGCTATTTATGTTTTGATCGGGATGCACGATGTAGCGAGATAGCTGTTAGGCTGAAGGAGTCCCTCTAGAGTCTATACACCTCCAATGAGCGCATGTACCTATTAAGTGTGAGTATTGTGGGATGATAGCTGAGTGTTTTAGCTATTGAGGGATTGAGTGATTTTTATCCTGAGAGGTTGCATTTGTTTCCTTTTTTTTCTGCACTTAGCTAAATTATGTCATTGCTTTGAACTTCTGGAATATATAGTATTCGATTTTATCTTAACTTAGTTAATGTGCAACTGACTTGACTTATATTGCTGTAATTGAATCATGTCTACTTTCATTGCTGAAATTACTGAAATGAACTGTAATTGTATAGCTCGTCACTACTTCCTAGTTTCTTATTTATTATTGTGTAACGATCGGATTGGTCGTTCCGAGAGTTATAGCCTCGTTTCTCCCATTTCTGATTCTTTATGTGTTAGTCCACTTTATTGTGTCGCATCAGGTTGGTTGGTTTGGGTGTGGAGTGATTTTGGAGTGGAATGAGACACTTAGTCTCTTATTTAGAAGTTTAAGTTGGAAAAGTCAACTGAATGTCGACTTATGAGTAAACGATATCGGACTTGGATTTTTATGGTTCGTATAGCTCCGTTAAGCGATTTAAGAATTAGGAGCGTGTCCGAAATGTAATCTGGAGGTCCGTGGTTGAATTAGGCTGAATTGGCGAAAGTTAGAAATTTGGTTATTTTTGTCGGTAGTGAAAAATTTGATATCAGTGTCATATTGGAATCCTGGAAGTTAGGAGTAGGTTCGTAGATTCATTTGTGATATATGTGAAAAATTTGAGGTTATTCGGACGAGGTTTGGTAGGTTTCAGCGTCATTTGCGGAAATTGGAAGTTTAGAAATTTCATAGGTTTGAATCCGAGGTTGATTTGGTGTTTTGATATTGTTTTGAGTGTTACAAGAGCTCGAATTAGTTCGTATGTTGGTATGTGACTCGTTGGTATTATTGGTTGAGGTCCCGAGGGCCTTGGGTGTGTTGTGGGTGGTTAACAGGCGGATCTTTGGTGTTAAGGAACTGTTGTTTTTGCTGGTGTTGGGCTTCTGCTCTTTTTTCACACCTGCGGAAGGGGAGCCGTAGGTGCGAGGTCACATGCACGGAGCTGTGTGCGCATATGCTGAAGTTTGGAAAACTAGGCATCAAGCGCAAGTGTGAAAGTTGGTCGCACCTGCGAGCCAGCAGGTGTGAGGAATGAGGCGCATGTACGGAGTCTAGGCGGATAAGTGACTTCCACAGGTGCGGTCGCGCGGGGTGCCAGAAAAGGAGCCGCAGGTGCGAGATTCCTAAACAAAAGTTATATAGTGCACACTGCGCGAATATTTGGGTATTCTTCACCATTGCTATTCGGATTTTGAATCTTTCGGAGAGTTTTGAAGAGGTAATCAAGGGTGAGGTAAGTTACTTGAGCCTCATACTCATGATTATGGTAATTTTCAGTTGTTTAAGCATGTAATCAGTGGGAATTGGGGATGAAATTGAGGAGATTAGGGCTTGGGAATTAGAGAGTTTGATTTGGGGATTTGAGGGGCCAATTGAGGTCGGATTTTGATAAATTTGGTATGGGTGGACTCGTGAGTGAAGGGCTTTCTACTTTTGTAACTTTTATCAAATTTCGAGGCCGTGGGTCCGAAGGTCGGGTTTTAACCGATTTCGGGATTTTTGGTCTAATTTACTAGTTTTTTATGTGGAATTCATTCCGTTAGAGTACATTGAAGGTAATATACTTATTTGAATAGATTCGGAGCATTTGGAGGCCGACTAGAGAGGCAAAAGCATTGGGGGCTAGAGTTTTGATCGGTTTGAGGTAAGTAACGATTGTAAATCTAGTCCTTATTGTATGAAACCCCGGATTTTGTATCATATTACTATTTTGAGGTGACACACATGCTAGGTAACGGGCGTGTGGGTGTTCACCGTTGGGGATGGTGACTTGGTCCGTCCCGTAGCAAATGTAGAGTTGCGTATTTTGTTGAAACTGTATAATATCTATTTGTTTTAGAAAGAATTCCTATAACTTGGGTTGAATGCCATGTTTGGGCCTTGTGCCAGTGCTGTATGGACCCTCATGGGCTTTTCTTACTATCCTCCCACTGTTTTTGATTTGAAATCTATACTCATTCATAATTATACATGTTTACTGCATAACACAATTTTATTACTCTGTTTTGATGCATATGAATGTTTTTTTGGGCTGAGTTCCCTATTTTTATTGAAATGCGCTAGTGGATAGAGAGGTTTATGACTGAGTGAGGTCGAAGTATTGATTTGGTAAGGATATTATATGGGATCGGGTTGCACGCCGCAACATGTTTATTATACGCCGAGGGCCTGAGTGATTTATGCCATTATTTGGCTTGATATAGCGCTTGGGCTGAAGGTACCCATTGAGTGTGAGTGCCGAGTGATGAGTGTCTGGGAGGCATGAGTGATGGTGAGGTATGCCTGAGGGGCTGTTACAAGTGATTGTGAGGTATTCCTGAGAGGCTGTTTATGAGTGATTGTGAGGCTTGCCCGAAGGGTTGTTTATAAGTGATGTTTTGCCCGAGAGGCTGTTTATGATTTCATTATTTCACTATTTTATACATTGAGCCTCTATTGAAACTGTTATCAAATATCTATAAATGAATTTTCATCGAAACGCGGTTATTTTACAAGAGGATTTGACTCAAATACTGATTTGAAAGCATGTTGTTTCACTGACATTTCATATTGTGATCTTTATGTGTTTTACTACTTGTCACTGCTTCTCAGCCTTTATTTATGGTTGTTACTTATTGACTTGGCGTACTCACGTTACTCCCTACACCTTGTGTGCAGATCCAGGTGTTACTGGACGAGCTAGCGAGTGTTGATCGCATCCATCGCGGATTCATTTGGAGTTAGCAAGGTAGCTGCATGGCAACCACAACGTTTCTCTTCTCCCTCCTATCTTCCTATAGATGTTTTAGTGGATCTATGGATTGTGTTAGCCGTAGCATTGTTAGACAAATATTGTAGACGCTCATTGTTGGCCCAAGAAAGAAAATAGTTTTGAAGATTGACAAAGTAACTCCGAGATGAACCAGGTCCATCACAGGTGACATAGACCAGCAGAGTTAAAGGCACATGAGATGCACATGCAGGAGATAAATGTATTCTGATAAAATTGAGATATCTTTTGATCGAAAAGACTGCAAAACGAAATTGGAGAAGGACTCCTTATTCAAGAAGAACAGAATCAAAGATAAGGAAGGATTTAGGAGTTGAGTTTGACTAGAACTCTTGAACCATGAAAGAGTTGGATTAGGATTCTATCAAATTCCTTATCTACTAACTCCTATAAATAGCAGATTGTTCTTATGATATGTAGACGCACAAAAGCAGAATTTATCAAGAATTGAGAGCAAAATTCGTGAAGAAATTTTGCAATCAGTTCGAGCCAAATTGGAGAGTGCGCATCTGAAGCTACAGATCAGCTAGAAGAACCAGTTTCATCGTTGATGTATTGAGTCTAGTTGATTGTAGTAGGTGTTTCAATATTGTATCTTATCAGCTTTCTTAGAAGCAAATTGTAATAGGTACACATTGTTCAAGTTAGAGTTAACTTGAAGCTTGTAGAAATTAGCTAGAGGCTAGTTGATACAAAGGGATTAGAGTTAGTCCTAGGATTACAAAAGAGTTTATTTTGTAAGTCCGTTTGGCTCAGAGTTTTAGTGAAGAGTTTGAGAAAATCCTACTGAGGTGTAGGTCGTGGTTTTTTCACCTTTTGAGCCAGCTATTTTCCACGTAAAAATCTTTGTGTTTTTACTTTATTGCTTTTATTATTTCGCAAATAGCAGTAGTTGGAACACCAAGAAGAACCAGGTTCTTCCAGTTAGACAACACTCGGAAAATTGGGTACTTCACAATTAACTTATATAATTGTGTGGTATTGACGTGTAAAACATCAATTGGTATAAGAGCAGGTTATCCTTGAAGAGGCTAACACCTTAGGAAAAGATCAAGATGAATGCACTACCTGAAAAGTGTAAAGAGAAATCCACCACTTTTCCACCACTATTCAACGATAACTTGCAGATTAATGATGGATGCCTCAAATGTGGTAAAAAGAACCACATGATCAAGAATTGTCCTATGTGGGAAGTCGAGTGGAAAAAGGAGAAATCTGAAAGAAGGAGCAGAAAGAAGGAACAGGTTCATGACAAGAAGAACTGCAACAAAAGGTCATCCAAAGCAATGGCTGATGAACGAGCTCTTGTAGCAATTCAGGAATCTGAAGATGAAATTGATGAAGAATCCGAGATAAGTTTTCTGGAACTTAAGGATAAAATTAAAATCCTCTCTAAAGATAGACTATTTGAATTGTTGCTAATTTTAATTGATGAATCTAAGAATATAAGTTCTGAAAAAGAACAGTTGTCAAAAGAGTGTAACTTTTTAATAGAAGAATGGAAGAACCTGGAAATACATATTTGTGAAACTGAAAAGGAAAATACTACATTGAAGAACCAGGTTCATGAACTTGATACAACTGTCATAGAACTANACTAGAAAAGGATCTAGGAAAGGTAAAAGATGAGCTTTATAAAAAGGATGAACTGGTAAGAACCCTGAAGGAGGACTTGACTAAGGTTAAGCATGAGTTAGACAAAACTTGTAAATGGAACAGGTCCTCTGATGCACTTTCATGGCTACAAAAACACCATAGTAGCAACAGAAGAGGACATGGCTTTGGGAACTCTACACCTAAGTGGGATCCCAAAGGTAAGTACCTCACACTCCCTGAGAACAAGATTTGCACACACTGTGGTAATACTGGTCACTGTAAAAGTGAATGCACTGCAAAAGAGAAGGCAAGTCAGAAGAACAAAAATTTTGTTCTTGGGAAATATAGGTTGCCAGGTTGGGCTAAAAAGAATGTGATTTATCCTTTTGCCTATAGAAAGGGACCCAAACTAGTTTGGGTTCCTAAGACTAACCCATGGTTTCCTTTTGCAGGTTCAAGTGAAGGGGAGCAACCAAATATGGTACATGGATAGTGGTTTCTCAAAGCACATGACAAGAAGCAAGGACCAGTTCCTTTCACTTGAGAACCTCAAAGGAGGTAATGTCTCCTTTGGAAATGGGAAGAAAGGTGAGATCATTGGGGTTGATAAGAAACAAGATGATGAATAGATTTGACTGACAAGAAACTCAAATGATGAAGCCACAGTCCAGCCTGAAGCAGCATCATAGGAAGGAATAGGTGATGGAACAGGTCCTTCCACCCAGAGCAACGTGACAGGGGGAATTGACTAGAGAGGAACCAATCCTCAAACCTCGAAGGAACCTGTCCATGAACTTATTCCTCATTAACAAAACTAGGAAGGAAAATCCAAAGAAATTGACACTCCTATGCAACATCCACGAAATTGGATATGGATGAACCCGGTTCATCTGTTGATCAGAAGATGTATAGGGGAATGATTAGCTCTTTGTTATATATCACTACTAGTAGAACTGACATTGTTTTCAGTGTAGGCCTTTGTGTTGGATTCCAGGAAAATCCAAAAGAGTCTCACTTGACTGCCGTCAAGAGGATCTTGAGATACCTAAAATGCACCAATGACCTTTGTCTATGGTATCCATAAGGTAGTAATTTCAACTTAGTGGGATATGATGATGCTGATTATGCAGCTTGTTTTGTGGATAGAAAGAGCACCTCAGGTATGACACACTTTATTAGCTCATGTCTTGTGTCTTGGGCCACCAAAAAGGTAAACTTCTAAGGGCTTATCTACTGAAACTGAGTGTATTGTTGCTGCCTCATGTTTTCTAAATGTTGGGGATGAAACAACAATTAATGGATTGTGGGATTGATCACTATTGAGTTTGTGCTACTGATAAACAGATTGCTGATATCTTTACAAAAGCACTAAGTAGGGAGCATTTTGAAAGGAACAAGTTACTATTAGGGATGATTAAGATCACCTGATTGAACAAGTTAAGAATGTACATGAAAAAAGGGAAGGAAAAATGAAAAACAAATTGGCTGGAAAATCAGGAATTTGTGTAAATAATCAGATTAACAATTGCTCAGTCTCATACTGTAAAAAGTATACTCTTATGCCATATTTTTATATGACTCGCTGATCACTAATGAAATTTTTTCTATCTTTGAAAATTGAGGCTTGATCAAGAGGATTCTGAAATGATGAACCTGGTTCATCGTGCTGGTTCATCTGAAAGGCGAGGTATGTGTTCTACACTCTGCACACTTTGAGATACTAATAATTAAATCATGAGCAGAACTATGCCCAAACTCAAAATCTTTTCAAAGCCTATCCATTTGACTTTGAACCAGTTCCGTTTCAACAAGAATCCTCACCAAATTAAAATACCTAGATTCTAGGGAAGCCTTAACTATCTATTCAAAACTAAAAGTTAATTCAATCCATCCCCTCCCTTTAAGAACCATTCCCAAATTTTCGATGACTCTTTTAAGTCGGAGACTAAGGGGGAAGAAACTTGGTCTTCTGATTCTGAACAGGTAACTTCTGTACCAAAACCTTCTTCTGAGGTCATTTCTGAGGTCGCTGAAAACTTAAAAACTAGGTTCATATTGGTTGGGTCTGTGGTAGATGTGGAAATGCCTGAGACAAGAAGGAGAGGAGGTAAAAATAAAATTGAAAAAGAAAAAGAGAGAGAGAGAGAGTAAGGAGTGAAGAGAGGGGAATAGGGAAATAATTTGTAAAAATGACTATTTGTAGAGTTAAAACAGAAAAGGAGGAAGAAAGTAGCAAGAACGCAGGGGGAAGTGAATCAAGAGAAGCCGCTGAAGGGTTAGTAAATTTAGGAAAGCACACAGATGAACCTGGTTCATCTACTGAGGAAACCCTGGCGGATCGTTTGAAAATGTTAGGTAATAATTACAATCCAAAGAAGAAAAGAACTCCTAGAGCTCAAACGTCTGGAACAGCAAGAGAAAGTAAGAAAAAAAGAAACTTCTCCTTCTGAGACTTATAATAATTCTCTTCCAAGAGGAAGAACTACAAGGAGCAAGGTAAAGCAAAGTGAGGACGAGTTGAAGAGAGCTTTAGAGGAGAGTAAGAAGAAAAGAGTGGAAAAAGGGAAAGAAAAGGTTGTTGAGCCTATTGAGGCTGTTGAAGTGGATGAGATGGACCTGGTCCATCAAAGTGAAAAAGTGGCAGAGGTAGAGGTTCAGACCCGTAAGCTCATGAAAGCCAAGACTTGCTCAAAGAAGTCTTCATCTGTTTCTAAGTCTGCTGAACCATCTATCTTGGCTGAATGAACCAGGTCTGGAGTTTTTCCAAGCCTTAATTTCTTAGCCCTGCCTAGAACTTTCAGTGACCTAGATTCAGAATTTTTTTGTTGCTCATGTTTTAACTATTTTTGTTTTATTTTATGGAATATGGCAGAATCGTATTCTCTCTATCAATGAAATCTGATGCTTTTTGCTCTGACTCAGTATCTCTAATTTTTGATAGTTTGAATTCTTAGTTGATTATTGATGATTAATCCATGATTGCATATGCCGTTTCCCAAATGGCCATGAGTAAGTGTTAAAAATCTTGGATTCACACATTGTTTTTTGCAACTTTTCGATGATGTCAAAAGGGGGAAGATAGGTTGTGCTCTGAACATGTGATAATTATAACCTAATGAACTTGGTTCTTTGTGATAAATGCTTAATAATATAATATGTGTCACTGTTGGACTATGCTGAAACTAGCCTGAAGCATAAAGTTTGTCATCATCAAAAAGGGGGAATTTGTTGGCCCAAGAAAGAAAATAGTTTTGAAGATTGACAAAGTAACTCCGAGATGAACCAGGTCCATCACAGGTGACATAGATCAGCAGAGTTAAAGGCACATGAGATGCACATGTAGGAGATAAATGTATTCTGATAAAATTGAGATATCTTCTAATAGAAAAGACTGCAAAAACGAAATTGGAAAAGGACTCCTTATTCAAGAAGAACAGAATCAATGATAAGGAAGGATTTAGGAGTTGAGTTTGACTAGAACTCTTGAACCATGGAAGAGTTGCATTAGGATTCTAGTAAATTCCTTATCTACTGACTCCTATAAATAGCAGATTGTTCTTATGATGAAAATGAACAATTCATAAAAAGAAATCTTTCTGTGGGATTACATGTATTCTATATTTACTTACGTTACCAATTGTCAATTCTTGGTCATTGTCATTGAGATTCATGTCAATTCGGATTAATATTTAGGTATAGATATGTAGACGCACAAAAATAGAAATTTATTAAGAATTGAGAGAAACATTCGTGAAGAAATTTTGCAAGCAGTTCGAGCCAAATTGGAGAGTGTGAATCTGAAGCTACAAATCAGCGAGAAGAACCAGTTTCATTGTTTATGTATTGAGTCTAGTTGATTGTAGTAGGTATTTCAATATTGTATCTTATCAACTTTCTTAGAAGCAAATTGTAATAGGTACATATTGTTCAAGTTAGAGTTATCTTGAAATCTGTATAAATTAGCTAGAGGCTAGTTGATACAAAGAGGATTAGAGTTAGTCCTAGGATTACAAAAGAGTTTATTTTGTAAGTCCGTTTGGCTTAGAGTTTTAGTGAAGAGTTTGAGAAAATCCTACTGAGGTGTAGGTCGTGGTTTTTTCACCTTTTGAGCCAGGTGTTTTCCACGTAAAAATCTCTGCGTTTTTACTTTACTGCTTTTATTATTCCGCAAACAACAGTAATTCGAACACCAAGAAGAACCAGGTTCTTCCAGTTAAACAGCACTCGGAAAATTGGTTACTTCACAATTAACTTATATAATTGTGTGGTATTGACGTGTAAAACATCACTCATGACTAGTGACACCCGATGTCAGGCCTTTATTTTTGTGTTTTCTTTGATCTGGATTTCTTTTTGAAAGTTTTATTGTTAAAAAGGCTTGAAAGTTATTTTAAAAATGAAATATTGTGTCATTTTTTGGTAAAGAGTCGGCTACCCTAGTATCGATAGGCGCCATCATGACGTGGTTGTTTGGGTCATGACAAGTTGGTATCAGAGCCTAGGTTACACAGGTCTCACAAGTCATGCGCAGGTTTAGTAAAGTCTTGCGGATCGGTGCAGAGACGTCTGTACTTATCTTCGAGAGGCTGCAGAACCCTTAGGAAAAATATCATATTCTTGAATTCTTATCATGCAAATCCATTGATTCTGGTAACTAAACTTCTATTGTTTTATTCTCTCACATATGGTGAGGATCCATACTACCATACAGGGTGACCCGCAACCAGTAGCACGAATTAGGCCTGTGAGGGGGTGAGGCCGCGGTCGAGTCTGTGGTACGGGTAGGGGTGTAGCCCGCGCAGCATCCGGGGTAGTACCTGTAGACCCTCTAGTTGCTCCAGATCAAGTCCCAGCCGGAGATGCTCCAGCGGGACCAGCTCAGGAACCCTTGTGCCTATTGTGATTCCTGGCCTTCAGGAGGCCCTAACTCAGATCTTATGAGTGTGTACTAGCCTTGATAAGGCGGTCTCAGTTACTATGGCCGCAACTACTTTTCAAGACAGTGGAGGCACTCAGACTCCCACCACTTGCACACCTGAGCAGGTTGTTCAGGGACATCAGACATCAAGGGCACCTCCAGCCTAACCGGTTGCAGATGCTTAGGACTATGTAGTTCTTTTTATGCCAGAGGACGAGCATCACATATTGGAGAGGTTTGGGAGACTCCAGCCTTCGTCGTTTAGTGATGCTGAGGGTCAGTATGCACATTATTTCTTGTACAAGTGTTAGAGGATGGTTTGGACAGCATGTATTATGGAGAACAGTGGGGTATCATCTACTACTTTACAATTCTCTGGGGCTCCATTTAGTTTGTGAGAGGCTTACGAGATGTGTAGGCCAAATGGCGCAGAGCCCCTTACTTGGCAGTAGTTCTCCGTTCTCTTTTTGGAGAGGAGCTGCGTAGGCAGTTTGAGAAGCTTCGACAGGGTAACATGTATGTAACATACTATGAGATGCGGTTCTCCGAGTTGGCTTGTCGTACGGTCTGGATGGTTCCCACAGACCGAGATAGGATCATGTGGTTGATAGATGGCATCGGTTCTCATTGTTGATTGCTTATGACTAGATAGAGAGTGTATGGTGCTATCTTTGATGAGGTTTTTGACCTTGATCGACATATTGAGATAGTTCGTGGTCAGGATATGAGTGAAAGGGAGGATAAGAGGCCTCGTTCTCAGGGTGGATTCAGTGGTGCTCCACATGGGGGTCAGTTCCAGCACGACAGGGGTCGTCCATTCAGGCATGCTCAGTCAGCTCGCCCAATTCACCGTGGTGCATTGTCGGGGCATGGTTCTCATAGTTTTCATCAGGGCCACACATCATTCAGTGCCCTTCCAGCCCAGAGTTTGTCCCATGCTCCATAGTTCAGGGCTCCTCCATGCTAGGTTCATCTACTAGTTATCCCGGTGCTAGGGGTTCCCTTCAGTCCCCGTCCCTGTAACAGGGAGTTGTTTTGAGTGTGGAGGGTTTGGGCATATGTGGAGGTAGTGTCCTCGTCGTCATGGGGGTTCATCTCAGTAGAGGGGTCAGTCATCGACTTCAGCTTCAGTTACTTCATCACCCGCCCAGCCAGCTAGGGGTGGGGGACATTTTGCTATAGGTCTCCCTAGAGGGGGAGGTCGATCAGGTGGTGGTCAGGTCCTTTTCTATGCACTCCCAGCCAGACCAGATGCTATGGCTTTAGATGTCGTGATCATAATATTGTTTTAGTTTGACACACATATGCCTCTGTATTATTTGACCCTGGTTCCACATATTCATATGTTTCATCATATTTTGCTTATTTTCCGTATATGCTTTATGAGTCTTTAGCTTCATATGTTCGTGTATCCATTCCTGTGGGCGATACTAGTGTAGTGGACCGCGTGTATCGGTCATGTGTGGTGTCCATTGGGGGTCTGGAGACGAGAGTGTATTTATTGTTGCTCAGTATGTTTGACTTCGATTTGATATTGGGCATGGATTGGTTATCTCCATGGCATGTTGTTCTAGATTGTCACGCCAAGACCGTGACCTTTATGATGCTGGGAGTTCCTAGGGTTGAGCAGAGTGGTTCTATAAATTATGTACCTAGTAGGGTGATTTCATTCTCGAAGGCTCAGTGTATGGTTGAGAAGGGTTGCCTATCTTATTTGGATTTTATGAGGGATGTTAGTGCAAAGGCTCCCAATATTGATTCTATTCTAGTGGTCCGTGATTTTTCGGATGTGTTTCCTGTAGACTCGTCGGGCATGCCGCCTGACAGGGATATTGACTTTGGTATTGATTTGGTGTCGGGAACTCAGCCCATTTCTATTCCAGTGTATCGTATGGCACCGGTGGAGTTGAAGGAATTGAAAGAACAATTTTAGGGACTCCTACATAAGGGGTTAATTCGGCCTAGTGTGTCACCTTGGGGTTCAATAGTTTTATTTGTGAAGATGAAGGATGGTTCCATGAGAATGTACATTGATTACATGTTGTTGAACAAGGTCACAGTCAAGAACAAGTATCCTTTGCCTCGTATTGATGATTTATTTGACCAGCTTCAGGGAGCGAGGGTGTTCTATAAGATTGATTTGAGGTCCAGATATCATCAACTGAATATTTGGGATTCGGATATTCCTAAGACAGCTTCCAAGACCCGTTATGGCCATTATGAGTTCTTGGTGATGTCTTTTGGGATGACCAATGCCCCAACAACGCTCATGCATTTGATGAACAATGTATTCCAGCCATATTTGGACTCTTTCTTTATTGTGTTCATTGATGACATCTTGGTGTACTCTCATAGCTAGGAAGAGTACGCTCAAAAGTTAAGGATTGTATTACAGAGATTGGGGGATGAGAAGCTTTTTGCAATGTTCTCCAAGTGTGATTTTTGGCTTAGTCCAATAGCATTCTTGGGGCACGTGGTGCCCAGTGAGGGTATTCAGGTGGATCCGAAGAAGATAGAGACGATGCAGAGTTGGCCTAAATAGTCCTCAGCTATGGAGATTAGGAGCTTCCTTGGTTTGGCGAGTTATTACCGCCGCTTTATGGAGGGATATTTATCTATTGCTTTGCCCTTGACTAAATTGACCCAAAAGGGTGCTCTTTCCAGGTGGTCGGATTAGTGTGAGGAGAGCTTTCAGAAGCTCAAGACTGCTTTGCACAGCTCCAGTGTTAGTTTTTCCATCAGCTTCAGGTTCTTATACCATGTATTGTGATGCCTTGAGGATAGGCATTGGTTGTGTTTTGATGCAGGAGGGTAGGGTGAATGCCTATGCCTCGCGCCAGTTGAAGACACATGAGAAGAATTATACGGTGCATGATCTTGAGTTAACAGCCATTGCTCACGCCTCAAAGATTTGGTGTCATTATTTGTATGGGGTTCATTGTGAGATTAATACTGATCATCGGAGTCTGCAACATGTGTTTAAACCGATGGATCTTAACTTGCATCAACAGAGATGGTTGGAGCTTCTTAAGGACTATGATATCATTATTCTATACCAACCAGGGAAGGCCAATGTGGTGGCCGATGCTTTGAGTCGCGGGGCAGAGAGTTTGGGGAGTTTAGCTTATCTTTAGGAAGTAGAGAGACCTTTAGCATTGGATGTTCAGGCCTTAATGGCCAGCTTGTAAGATTGGAAATTTCGGAGCCTAGCCGGGTATTGGCTTGCGTAGTCTCCAGGCCTTCTATTTATGACCGTATCAGGGAGTGTCAGTATGATGACCCACACCTGCTCGTTCTTTAGGACAGGTTTCGGCTAGGTGATTCTAAGGATGTGACTATTGCTGATGATTATGTGATGAGGATGCAAGGCCAGATATGTGTGCCAAATTTAGATAGGTTTCGAGAGTTGATTCTTGAGGAGGCCCACAGCTCGCGATATTCCATCCATCCAATGGATCTTTAGCTTTATCTGTTGGCTAGGTATGCTCCCACTATTGTATCTAAGATGGAGGATCGGGTTCAGCGGTTCGTGATGTGATTAGAGCCGCACTTGCTTAACCATTGTATGTCGGTCTCACTTTATCTAGACATGGATATTACTCATATTCAAGCATATGATCAGGGTGTATAGGAGCGTAAGAAGAAATAGAGGGTCGATCGTTAACATGATAGGGCCTAGAATAAGATAGCAAGGTCTTCAGGTCGTTTTGGTGAGTTTCGAGGTGGCCAAAGGCGATAGTACCCGAGGTATCCAGCCCAAACATCGGCTAGCGCACCCCCCAGTATGGCGGTAAGAGATTCGATTGTTCCACATATTCAGGTCTTGGTCAGAATTCCAATGCCTCAGACTCTTAATATAGGGGTGAGTCAAGTCAGATGATGCCGCCCTTGCCACGATGTACTCAGTCTGGTAAGCAACGTGTCGGGTAATGCCGTATGGGATTGGGTGTTTGTTATACTTGTGGTTATCTGGGACACGTTATGAGGGATTGTTTGACGAGAGGTGATGCAAGCATAGCTAAGCCAGCGAGATCTGTAGCTGGTTCGTCATCATTAGTACGCCCCGTGGGAAAGGTCCACAAGAACCAATGAGTCGTGGTAGAGGCATAGGTGAAGCATCTAGCTCGAGCGGTCCTCAGAACCACATTTATGCGCTGGAGAGACGACAAGATCAGGAGTCATAAACTAATATTGCTTCAGGTATATTATCAGTTTCATCATATGATGTATATGCACTGATTGACTCAGGTTCTACCTTATCATATGTTACTCCGTTGGTTGCTAGTAAGTTTGGAATAAAACCTGAATGGGTTAAACCTGTTGAGGTGTCTACACCTATTAGGGACTCAATGATAGATGATGTTTTATACTTCAATACCACACAAGAGGGGGGTGATTTGTGTGGTGTCCAATTTTTCGAGTACTTTCTTACTAGAAGAACCTGGTTCTTCTTGGTGTTCCAAATTCTACTGGTGCGGAATAATAAATGCAGTAAAGTAAAAAACACAAATATTTTTACGTGGAAAACACCTGGCTCAAAAGGTGAAAAAACCACGACCTACTCCTCAGTAGGATTTTCACAAACTCTTCACTACAACTCTAAGCCAAACAGCATTTACAAAATAAACTCTTTTGTAAACCTAGGACTAACTCTAATCCCTTTGTAGCAACCTAGCCTCTAGCTAATTGCGACAAGCTTCAAGTTAACTCTAACTTGAACAGTGTGTACCTATTACAATTGCTTCTAAGAAATCTGAAAAGATACAATATTAAATCACCTGCTACAACCAACTAGACTCAATAAACAAACAGATGAAACTGGTTCTTCTAGCTGGTCAGTAGCCTTTGTGTCGCACAAGGATTATGCTTGCAAAATATCTCTGGGAATTTTGCTTTCAATTCTTGTTTCACTTCTGCCTTTTTGTGATCAAATCTTCAGTAGGAATACTTTAACATTATATAGCGCCAGTAGTTGAGATGTTCTTGTTTAGTTCTAATACAACTCTTCCTTGGTGGAAGAGTTTGTATTAAACTCAACATCCTTCCTTTGTTACTATCCTCCCTGAATTCAAACTCTAACCTCTTATCAATTTGCAACCTTTTCGCTTTAGGAGACAACCTGTTAGTTCCCAGAGAATTCATGTAACTTGTTATCTCCTACGCATGGACTCTTCGCGTGCCAATGAGTCTGTTTCACTGTGATAGCCTGATGGATATGGTTCAACTTGGTAGACATTTGTCAATCTTCAAAACCATGCCGTGACTTGGGTCAACAAATTCCCCCTTTTTGATGAGGACAAACCCTGTGCTTAACCCTGTACAATCTTCAAATACTTTGTATGGTTTTAAGCATTTATCATAGAGGGACCAAGTTCATTAGGTTATAAATATCACAACAGTTTGAAATTTAAAAAGCACATTTCTTCCCCTTTTGGCATCATCGAAAAGTTGCAAAATGATAAACTTACCAGAATTTGTTAAAAACTACTCATGGCCATTTAGGCAACTGCAGGTGAAAAACATGATTAATCATCATAAGAAACCAATAAATGTAAGCTAAATAAGAAATTGAGACAAGTCAATAACAAAACAGAAGCAGAATTCATTGATTAGTCAGTAATCAAACACCATACACAGAAAGAACTAAGGAAGTCATAACCATGAGAAAAACAACAAAAAAACCAGAAACCTAACAAATCCCGGACTGGGTCATAGATGGGTTTTGGTGGCTCTGGACATCCTAAGGTTGGGTAGGTGCTGATAAGGTTGGGTTCTTGGCATGAAGGAGAGAAAGCATTTGTTGAAGAACATCTTTATTTTTCTCCTTCTTCTTTGCTAGTTCAACTCTGAGAGCATCCCGCTTAGTTTCAACCTCATGAAGGCGAGATTTCAATCTAAGGATCTCCTCATCGTTCATCTCTCCTTCCTGCACCAATGACTTGACTTTGCTATTGACTGGCTACTTCCTAGATGAACCAGGTTCATCCTCCGGAACATCGACAATATAATCACAGGTCAGCAAAGTGTTCTTCCCAAAATAATCCTTAGCATTAGCCATCTCAGCTTTCTTCACAAGAACCTCAAAGTGGGCAAGCACAACCGTCAGAATAAATCCATAAGGAATAGCATGTGCTTTGGTTCCATTTACAACTCTGTCCAAGAGTTGAATGATGAAAGCTGGACAGTTAATCTGCTTACCCCTATACATACATTCCATAAGCATTAAGTCCATATAGCTTGCAATGTGCCTTCTCTCTTGTCCTGGAAGCAGGAATTTGATCACGAATTCAAAGAATAACTTGTGCTAGGGACTCCTTTTACTTATGAACACCGGCCTGGGCTCAGCTTCCTACTCATTCTCACAAAAGAATCTGGTGATGTTGAGAGCTGAGGCCATTCCATCAATATTAGGCCATCTTTACCTAGTGTAATCATTGTAGCCCTCAGCAGGTATGTTCAGAATCTCTCCCAGTTCCTTTGCATCAAAAGTGAACTGAATTCCTTTGACTGTGGAGGTCACCCTGCCATTCTTGACACTTGCATTTGCCATGAACTCCACCAATTCGTTCCTTGCCAGCCTTCCTTCCATGCGAATGACCATTTCCTTCCACCCCTGCACATCCAGTGTGTCCAGCAGGTATTGCATTCCAAGTTCCTCGAGATCTTTTACAAACTTTCCTTTCAAAATTGTACACTTGCCAAACATGGTGAGTTTGTCAAATTTCTCACCAGAACTCTCTTCTTCTTCTCCACTCCATTCTTTTTCTTCTTCAACAACCTTCACTTTCTTGGCCTTGGACCTGGACCTTTTAGAAGAGCTTGAGGGTGTGGCAGACACAACAACTGACTTCTTTGAAGAAACCTTAGCCTTCTTGGGCTTGGGTGTCTCAACCACAACTGGAGCAGGATTCTCCTCATGATGGACCAGGTCAATCGTATCATCATCAACAATTACAGCCTCAATAGGCTCTCCTACCTTTGCCTTACCCTTTGAAGCTTTCCTTTTCTTGCTCTCTCTTAGAGCTTTTTCTAACGTTTCTTCTTGTTGTTGAACAACACTTCGTGTAGCACGAAATTTTGGGGCAGGAGTATCAATAGATACAAAATCTTTCCTTTTCTTTGGAGGAATTGGAGTAGTGACTTTCTTGAACATTTGAGATCTCTAGACCTGTTGCTGCCTCCTCAGCAACACTTCCCCCTAAATTTGTGAAATCTTCTCCGACATGCTCAGGAACGGGACCATAGATAGCCAAAGGGGGGCTGTCCTCCCCAGACCCCCTTACAGAACCTCCTTCTCCCTCTTTCTCAAGATTTTTATCTTTTCCAAAATTTTTACGCCTATCCGGCACTTCAACATCAATAACTAACCCAACCAACACAAACTTGTTCTCAGTGGTAGCAGTTTTAGAACCAATCTCAAGATCACCTTGCTCAGAACTGGATGAACCAGGTGCGTCATCCTCATTGGCTTATTTGAAGGATTCACTTGATGATTCAGAATCATTATCCTTTTCAGCCTGTAGAATTTCCTCCAAGTATTTTGCACCAGAGCCATAAGCAACAGATTTTCTGACAAGAACTTTCACACGACGAGCCCTGGGGGTTGGCGTAGGGTTAGGTGTGGGTTCAAGAACTTGAGGGTTTTCATGGGTTAAAGATATCTCTGAAGATTGAGAGCTTGACACGGATGGAGAATTAGAATCAAATTCATAAAGTCCTCCATCATAATCACGATTGGGCAATGATGAAGAAGAAGAAGAGGCAGGTGGTGGTGAAGACATTGCGATAAGCTCTTTAGAAAGAGAATAAAAGTCGATCAGTTTTGTTTTGAAGAAGAGAGTGACGAACTTGGTTCTACTTGTAATATTATGAAGATGGGAGGCAATGATGACCTTTTTATAAGATGTGGCTATGAATAGTATAACGGGCAAAGCGTTTAATTAAGAGGGAGTCTAATCGACGTAGATGTGTCATTTATTATATAATTAACAATCCCCTAAATCTAGGCTAATTGAGTAGCGATGGGACTTCTTGAAACTGGTTCATTTTAGGATAGATACTGAGAATTTGAATTGAACCAAATAAGGATATACTTTTTCTCATGTGTGACTATAACTATTTCAATAAATGTATGGAGATGAGCACGTACCTTGTCAGTCAGATGAACCAACAACGATCAACCAGGTTCATCGTGTTAAAGTCTTTAATTTGCGTCAATTTACAAAGATAGAGAAACATCATTAGCACCCAGGGAATCATATTAATACATGGCAAGTCAGTATGGAAATAAAGACATGATACTGAGCAATGATTAGTCTGGTTAAGTACCTATGTTAATGTTTCTAGCAAAGTTTTTTTTCATTTTTAATTTTTTTTTCATTTTTGTTTTTCCAATTAGGTGATCTTAATCATCCCTAATTCAAGCATGTTTATCTTAAAATGCTCCCTACTCAGTGCTTTAGTAAAGATATCTGCAATTTGCTTGTCAGTAGCACAAAATTCAATTGAGATCATTCCATTTTCATAGTTATCCCTAAGGAAGTGGTGTCTAACATCTATGTGCTTAGTTCTATTATGATGAACCGGGTTCTTGGTCATACTAATTGCACTATTGTTATCATAGAAAATAGGAATGCATCCCACATCTATACCAAAGTCCATGAGTTGTTGCTTGATCCACAACAACTGAGCATATCATGAGGCTACAACCACATATTCAGCCTCAGTAGTAGACAAAGCTATTGAATTTTGTTTCTTGGTGGCCCAAGACACAAGGTAGGAGCCTAGAAAGTGAGCCATGCCTGAAGTACTTTTCCTGTCAACCAGGAAACCTGCATAATCAGCATCAACATATCCTACAAGGTCGAAATTACTACCTTTAGGGTATCAAAGGCAAAATCCAGTGGTGCCTTTCAAATATCTCAAAATTCACTTCACTACAGATAGGTGGGATTCCTTGGGATTTGCCTGAAACCTAGCACACAGTCCTACACTGAACACAATATTAGGTCTACTAGCAGTGAGATATAATAGAGACCCAATCATCCCTCTGTAAAGCTTCTGATCAACGGATGAACCAAGTTCATCCACATCCAATTTTGTAGTTGTGGCTGTGTGGTGTCCATTTCCTTTGAGTCCTCCATTTTAAACTTCTTGAGCAGTCCTTTCACATACTTTTGTTGATGGATTATAGTTCCATTGGGGTTTTGCTTGATTTGCAAGCCTAAGAGGAAGTTTATCTCACCCATCATACTCATCTCAACCTCGCTCCCCATAAGTGTAGAAAATTCCTTACTCAGTTTTTCAGAAGTTGCCCCAAATATAATATCATCCACATATATTTGCACAATCAGGAGTTCTTTACCCTTTTCCTTTAAGAATAAGGTGCTGTCAATTTTGCCTCGTTTGTACCCATATTCTAGCAGGAATTTTGATAACTGCTTATACCATGCTCTAGGTGCTTGTTTGAGACCATAGAGAGCCTTGTCAAGTTTGTATACGTGGTCAGATGACCCTTTGCTTTCAAAACCTGGAGGCTGTTTGAAAAATACATCTTCCTTCAGATAGCCATTGAGAAAGGCACTCTTAACATCCATCTGATGGAGAGTTAATTCCATATGTGCAGCAAATACTATAAGAAGTCTGATTTCCTCCAGTCTTGCCACAGGGGCAAAGGTCTCAGCATAGTCAATTCCCTCTTCTTGACTATACCCTTGAACAACCAGTCTGGCCTTGTTTCCTGTAACAGTTCCATCCTCATTGAGCTTGTTCCTGAAGACCCACTTTGTGCTAATCACTGATCTGTCTAGTGGCCTGGGTACCAAGTTTCATACTTGACTTCTTTCAAACTGATTCAACTCTTCTTGCATGGCATTTACCTAATCAGCATCTTGTAGGGATTCACCAATGTTCTTTGGTTCGATTAAGGAAAGAAAGGCGTCAAACGCACACAGATCTTTCAAGGAGGCTCTTGTTTTGATTCCGGATGACAAATCTGTTATGATGTTCTCAAGAGGGTGAGAACTCTGATATCTGTGTGGTTTGAGTACTAGTAGTTCACTTCTGGATAGTTCCATGTTGTTTTGTTGTTGTGGAACAGGATCAGGGCCAGGATTCACATGTTGAGTTCCCCCTGTCATGTTGCTTGGGGTAGTTGGACCTGGTCCATCACCTGTTCCATCTTCCATGGCTGCTTCAATGTGTTCACTGCTTCTCACCAGTCCAAGCTCCTCATCTTCTGGTTCCTGTCTCTCAGAAAGAGTGTTAGTTTCATCAAAGACAACATGCACACTCTCTTCTACACACATAGTTCTTTTATTGTACACTTTATAGGCTTTGCTATGTGATGAATATCCCAAGAATACTCCCTCATCACTTCTGGGATCAAATTTACCTAGGGAATCTTTGCCATTATTGTGCAAAAATCATTTGCATCCGAAAGCCCTAAGATGGGATATGTTGGGCTTTCTCCCTTTAAGTAATTCATAAGGAGTCTTCTCTACCAGTGGCCTGGTCATGCATCTATTGATTATATAGCAAGCAGTGTTTATTGATGCTGCCCAGAAGCTGTGTGGTAGTTTGCTAGAAAGAAGCATGGTTCTTTCTATGTCTTCAAGAGTTCTATTCTTTTTTTCCACAACCCCATTTTGTTGTGGGGTTCTAGGGGCAGAAAAGTTGTGATTGATACCATGTTCATCACAGAACTCAGCAAACTTTGCATTTTCAAATTCAGTACCATGGCCAAATCTTATTGATGCTAGTTGATGACCTAACTGATTTTGAGTTTTCTTAACAAATGAGGTGAACATATCAAATGCTTCATCCTTAGATGTCAGAAATAAGGTCCAAGTGAACCTTGACATATTTCTTACCACCTCTGCTAAGAGTTCTCATTGGACCACACAGATCCGGATGAACCAGTTCCAACGTCCTGGTGGTACTAGTCATTTCCTTGATTTTGAAAGAGGATCTTACTTGCTTCCCCCTTGCACATGCCTCGCAAACTTTGTCTTCCTTGAACTTAATTTTAGGGAGTCCCACCACTAAGTCCTTAGAGACTAATATTTTTAGCTGATTTAGACTTGCATGACCAAGTCGTTTGTGCCAAACGAGGGGATCACTGGCCAAAACACTAAAGCAAGTAAGTTCATTTTCAGACAGTGTGGACAAGTCTATGACATATATATTATTCATTCTCTTTCCCTGCAAAACAATCTTGTTAGTAAGCAAGTTAATCATAAAACATTTTGTGGAAGTGAAAGCAACCAGGTTACCTATGTCACATAATTGTGACACACTGATCAGGTTGTATTTCAATCCATCTATCAAGTACACATGTTTGATGGAACGTGTGTCATCCTTACCTACTTTACCAACCCCTATAAGTTCACCTTTCTTTCCATTTCCAAAGGAGACATTTCCTCGTTTGAGGTTTTCAAGTGAAACTGACTGTTCCTTGTTCCCCGTCATATGCTTTGAGCAGCCACTATCCAAAAACCAAATTTGTCTGCTTCCTCTCACGTGTACCTACAAAAGGAAATCAGGGGTTAGTTTTAAAAACCCAAACTAGTTTGGGTCCTATTCTATGAGAGAATGGATGAATTAAATTTTTTTTCTTGCCCAATTTGGTAGCCAATTTTTCTTTTTAACAAACCTCTCATTTTTTCGACTGGCCTGCTCTTTTGCAGTACACTCAATTTTGTAGTGACCAGTCTTACCACAGTGGGTGCAGAGTTTATTTTCAGGAAGAGTGAGATACTTGCTTTTGGGATCCCACTTGGGAAATTGACTCCCAAAGCCAAGCCCTCTTCGGTTGCTACTGTGATTCTCTTGAAGCCATGTCAATGCATTAGAGGATTTATTCCATTCACAAGTTCGATCTAATTCATGTTTGACTTTGTCAAGTTCTTTTTTAAGTGTTCTTATCTGTTCATCCTTGGCATACATCTTATCTTTTAGTTTTCCCATATTTTCGTCTAACATGATATGAGAATGATCAACAACCTTTTTACTGGTTCCTAGCTTCAGTTTTAAGTTTTCAGATTTTAGCTCTAGAATATCAGTTTCAAGTGGATGAACCTGGTTCAACAAGATAGTGTTTTTCTTTTCATATTCACTTACTCTAATTTCCAGGTTCATGCATTTTTCTTTTAGCATTGCACATTCTTTAGAAAATTGATCATTCTCTTGTTTGTTTCTTCAGAATCATCTATGAAATCAAGTAGCAACTCAGAGAGTTTTTCTTTAGATAGGAACTTTATTTTGTTTTTAAGATGGGAGATACTTACCTGTGGTTCTTCATGTGATTCCTCATCAGATTCTTCAATTGCCATGAGCGCCTGATCTTTAGTCTCACCATCTTCTGATTCTTCATCTGAATTTTTCCCCCAAGCAGCAACCATAGCTTTTCTTGTGGTTTTCTAAGGTTGGACCAGTTCCTTCTTCCTGTTCCTTCTTTCATATCTCTCCCTTTTCCATTCTAATTCCCACTTAGGACAGTTCTTGATAAGGTGGTCAGTTTTTCCACACTTGTAGTATCCCTCGATAGTAGGCCTTTCTGGAGCTTTAGATTTGTTGTAATTTCCTCCTCTAGAGATGTCTTTATTCCTCATGAGAAAGTTTCTGAATTCTTTGGTAATCATGACCATCTCATCTTACTCAAGATCTGCTCCCTCAGTGATCCTCAGTGCTAGACTCCTCTCCTTCTTTGGACCATCCATCTTCATTGTCTGCCTTCTGAGTTCATAGGCAATAAGGTTTCCAATTGGCTCGTCCAATCTGAGGGTTGCCATATTTTTAGATTCCTGGATAGCAGTGATCTTGCTTTCCCAGGAAATTGGCAAAACCCATGTCAGGATTTTTTCTACCCTATCTTCTTCAAGATCTACTCTACCAAGAGACTTAAGTTCATTTGTCAAGGTTGTGAACCTTGTGTACATCTCTTGGATTGTCTCACCATCTTTCATAGTAAAGTTTTCATACTGAGAGTATAGTATAGTACCTCTTGATCTTTTTACCTGAGGTGTTCCTTCATGGGCTACTTGCAAGATATCCCAGATCTTTGTGGCAGTGGTGCAGCTTTGGATTCTGCTATACTCATCTGGACATAGTCCACACACTAGCCACTTTTTGGCCTTTGCATTATTCTCCCGTTTCTTCAGATCCTCAGTAGTGCAGTCAGCTCTAGTCTTTGGTACATCTACACTTTCAGCAGTCTTCTTCATGGTAGCTAAAGGAGCATCAGTGACTATGTTCCAGAGTTCATAGTCTTCTCCGATTAGGTGGCCCTTCATCCTGTTCTACCACCAAGAGTAATACTGGCCATTGAAGAGTGGTGTCCTTGCAGTTGATTGACCCTCCCAGTTTCCAGGTGGTGCACTCATTTTGATCTTTTTCAAGGTGTTAGCCTTTTCTAGGATAACCTGCTCTGATACCAATTGATGTTTTATACTTCAATACCGCACAAGAGGGG
>ML276235.1:20764-63179 GCA_005239495.1 Nicotiana undulata | reverse complement strand
CGGAAAGAAGGGGGGGGGGGGGGGGGAGTGATTTGTATGGTGTCCAATTTTTTGAGTACGGTCTTACTAGAAGAACCTGGTTCTTCTTGGTGTTCAAACTTCTACTAGTGCGGAATAATAAATGCAGTAAAGTAAAAACACAGAGATTTTTACGTGGAAAACACCTCGTTCAAAAGGTGAAAAAACCACGACCTACTCCTCAATAGGATTTTAACAAACTCCTCACTACAACTCTGAGCCAAACAGCATTTACAAATAAACTCTTTTGTAAACCTAGGACTAACTCTAATCCCTTTGTAGCAACCTAGCCTCTAGCTCATTGCGACAAGCTTCAAGTTAACTCTAACTTGAACAGTGTGTAGCTATTACAATTTCTTCTAAGAAAGCTGAAAAGATACAATATTAAATCACCTACTACAACCAACTAGACTCAATAAACAAACAAATTAAACTGGTTCTTCTAGCTGGTCAGTAGCCTTTGTGTCGCACAAGGATTCTGCTTGCAAAATATCTCTGGGAATTTTGCTTTCAATTCTTGTTGCACTTCTGCCTTTGTGCGATCAAATCTTCAGTAGGAATACTTCAACATTATATAGCGCCAGTAGTTGATATGTTCTTGTTTAGTTCTAATGCAACTCTTCCTCGGTGGAAGAGTTTGTATTAAACTCAACTTCCTTCCTTTGATACTATCCTAGCTGAATTCAAATTCTAACCTCTTATAAATTTGCAACCTTTTCGCTTTAGGAGACAACCTCTTAGTTCCCAGATAATTCATATAACTTGTTATCTTCTACGCATGGACTCTTCGCGTGCCAATGAGTCTGTTTCACTATGATAGCCTGATGGACTTGGTTCAACTTGATAGACATTTGTCAATCTTCAAAACCATGCAGTGATTAGGGGCAACAAATTCCCCCTTTTTGATGATGACAAACCCTGTGCTTAACCCTGTACAATATTCAAACACTTTGTATAGTTTAAGTATTTATCATAGAGAGACTAGGTTCATTAGGTTATACATATCACAACAATTTGAAATTTAAAAAGCACATTTCTTCCCCCTTTTGGAATCATCGAAAAGTTGCAAAATGATAAACTTACCAGAATTTGTTAAAAATTACTCATGGCCATTTAGGCAATTGCAGGTGCAAAACCTGATTAATCATCACAAGAAACCAATAAATGTAAGCTAAATAAGAAATTGAGACAAGTTAATAATAAAACAAAAGTAGAATTCATTGATTAGTCAGTAATCAAAAACCATACACAGAAAGAACTAAGAAAGTCATAACCATGAGCAAAACAACAACAAAAAAACGGAAACATAACAAATCCCCGACTGCGTCATAGATGGGTTTTGGTGGCTCGGGACATCCTAAGGTTGGGTAGGTGCAGATAAGGTTGGGTTCTTGGCTTGAAGGAGAGGAAGCATTTGTTAAAGAACACCTTCATTTTTCTCCTTCTCCTTTGCTACTTCAACTCTGAGAGCATCCCGCTCAGCTTCCACCTCATGAAGGAGAGATTGCAATCTATGGATCTCCTCATCCTTCTTATATCCTTCTTGTACCAATGACCTGACTTTGCTATTGACTAGCTGCTTACTAGATGAACCAGGTTCATCCTCAGGAACATTGACAATATAATCACAGGTCAGCAAACGGTTCTTCCCAAAATAATCCTTAGCATTAGCCATCTCAGCTTTCTTCACAAGAACCTCAAAGTGGCAAGCACAGCCGTTAGAATAAAGCCATAAGGAATATCATGTGCTTTGGTTCCATTTAGAACTCTGTCCAAGAGTTGAATGACGAAAGCTGGCCAGTTAATCTGCTTACCCCGATACAGACATTCCATAAGCGTTAAGTACATATAGCTTGTAATGTGCCGTCTCTCTTGTTGTGGCAGCAGGAATTGGATCACGAATTCAACGAATAACTTGTGTTGGGGCCTCATTTCACTTTTGAACACCGGCCCGGACTCAGCTTCCTCCTCATTCTCACAAAAGAATCTGGTGATGTTGAGAGTTGAGGCCATTCCATCAATACTAGGCCATCTTTGCCTAGTGTAATCATCTTATCCCTCACAAGGTATGTTCAGAATCTCTCCCAATTCGTTTGCATCAAAAGTGATCTGAATGCCTTTGACTGTGGAGGTCACCCTGCCATTCTTGACACTTGCATTTTCCATGAACTCCACCAATTCGTTCCTTGCTAGCCTTCCTTCCATGAGAAGGATCATTTCCTTCCACCCCTGCACATCCAGTGTGTCCAACAGGTATTGCATTCCAGGTTCCTCGAGATCTTTTACCAACTTCCATTTCAGAATTGTACGCTTGCATAACATGGTGAGCATTTCCGATTTCTCACCAGACTTCTCCTCTTCTTCTCCACTCCATTCTTTTTCTTCTTCAACAACCTTCACTTTCTTGGCCTTGGACCTGGACCTTTTAACAGTGCTTGAGGGTGTGGCAGACATAGCAACTGACTTCTTTGAAGAAGCCTTAGCCTTCTTGGGCTTGGATGTCTCAACCACAACTGGAGCAGGTTGCTCCTCATGATGGACCAGGTCCATCGTATCATCATCAACAATTACAGCCTCAATAGGCTTCCTACCTTTGCCTTACCCTTTGAAGATTTCCTTTTCTTGCTCTCTCTTAGATATTTTTCTAACACTTCTTCTTGTTGTTGAACAATACTTCGTGTAGCACAAACTTTTGGGGAAGGACATCAACAAATACAGAAGCTTTCCTTTTCTTTGGAGGAACTGGAGTAGTGACTTTCTTGAACGTTTGAGATCTCTTCTTTTTGGGGTTATAAGACTCCCTCAGCTTCCTTAACATCTCAGCTAGTGTCTCCTCGATTGATGGACCAGGTTCATCTGTTGATTTTTGTAAGATCTCTAGACCTGTTGCTGCTTCCTCAGCAACACTTCCCCCTAAATTTCTAATATCTTCTCCAACATGCTCAGGAACAAGACCACAGATAGCCAAAGGGGTGATGTCCTCCCCATACCCCCTTACAGAACCTCCTTCTCCCTCTCTCTCAAGAATTTTATCTTTTCCTAATTTTCTATGCCTATCCGACACTTCAACATCAACAACTGACCCAACCAACACAAACCTGTTCTCAGTGGTAGCAGTTTTAGAACCAATGTCAAGATTACCTTGCTCAGAACTGGATGAACCAGGTGCGTCATCCTCATTGGCTGATTTAAAGGATTCACTTGATGATTCATAATCATTAACCTTTTCAGCCTGTAGAATTTCCTCCAAGTAGTTTGCACGAGAGCCAGAAGCAATAGAGTTTCAAGAAAGAACTTTCACACGACGAGCCCTGGGGGTAGGTGTAGGGTTAGGTGTGGGTTCAAGAACTGGAGGGTTTTCAGGGGTTAAAGATATCTCTGGAGATTGAGAGCTATACACGGATGGATAATTAGAATCAGATTCATAAATTCCTCCATCATAATCACGATTGGGCAGGTGGTGGTGAAGACATTGCGATATGCTCTTTAGAAAGAGAAGAAAATTCGATCAGTTTTGATTTGAAGAAGAAAGTGACGAACTTGGTTCTACTTTTAATGTTATGAAGAAGGGAGGCAATGATTACCTTTTTATAAGATGTGGCTATGAATAATACAACGGGCGGAGCATTGAGTCTAATCGACGTAGGAGTGTCATTGATTAGACAGTTAAGAATCCCCTAAATCTAGGCTAATTGAGTAGAGATGGGACTTCTTGAAACTGGTTCATTTTAGGATAGATACTAAGAATTTGAATTGAACCAAATAAGGATAGAATTCTGCTCATGTGTGACTATAATTATTTCAATAAATGTATGGAGCTGAGCACATACCTTGTCAGTCAGATGAACCAGGTTCATCGTGTTAAAGTCTTTAATTTGCCACAATTTTCAAAGATAGAGAAACATCATTAGCACCCAGGGAATCATATTAATACATGACAAGAGAGTATGGAAATAAAGACATGATACTGAGCAATGGTTAGTCTAGTTAAGTACCTATATTAATGTTTATTATAGCCAATTTTTTTTTTCATTTTTCATTTTTTTTTTCATTTTTGTTTTTCCAATTAGGTGATCTTAATCATCCCTAATTCAAGCTTTTTTCTCTCAAAATTCTCCCTACTCAGTGCTTTAGTAAAGATATCTGCGGTTTGCTTGTCAGTAGCACAAAATTCAATTGAGATCATTCCCTTTTCATAGTTATCCCTAAGGAAGTGGTGTCTAGCATCTATGTGCTCAGTTCTCTTATGATGAACCGTTTTCTTTGTCATACTAATTGCACTAGTGTTATCACAGAAAATAGGAATTCATCCCACATCTATACCAAAGTCCATGAGTTGTCGTTTGATCCACAACAACTGAGCACAGCATGAGGCTGCAGCCACATATTCAGCCTCAGCAGTAGACAGAGCTACTGAATTTTGTTTCTTTGTGGCCCAAGACACAAGGAAGGAACCCAGAAAGTGAGCCATGCCTGAAGTACTTTTCCCGTCAACCAGGAAACCTGCATAATCAGCATCAGCATATCCTACAAGGTCGAAATTACTACCTTTAGGGTACCAAAGGCACAAGTCAGTGGTGTCTTTCAAATATCTCAAAATTCTATTCACTGCAGATAGGTAGGATTCCTTTGGATTTGCTTGAAACCTAGCACACCATCTTCAGTCTCACCATCTTCTAATTCTTCATCTGAACTTTCCCCCCTAGCAGCAACCATAGCTTTTGTTGTGGTTTTCTTGGGTTGGACAAGTTCCTTCTTCCTGTTCCTTCTTCCATATCTCTCCCTTTTCCATTCCAATTCCCACTGAGGACAGTTCTTAATAAGGTGGTCAGTTTTTCCACACTTGTA
Organism: Nicotiana undulata; assembly: GCA_005239495.1. Classification (NCBI taxonomy): domain Eukaryota; kingdom Viridiplantae; phylum Streptophyta; class Magnoliopsida; order Solanales; family Solanaceae; genus Nicotiana; species Nicotiana undulata. The sequence goes on along the minus strand of ML276235.1, from coordinate 58,313 downwards.
GCATCCCTCGTTGGTTTGCCTTTCCGGAGCTTTAGCTTTGTTGTAATTTCCTCCTCTAGAGATGCTTTTCTTCCTCATGAGAAACTTTCTGAATCCTTTGGTAATCATGGCCATCTCATCTTTCTCAAGATCTGCTCCCTCTGTGATCCTCAATGCTAGACTCCTCTCCTTCTTTTGACTATCCATCTTCATTGTATGCCCTCTGAGTTCATAGGCAGTAAGGTTTCCAATTAGCTCGTCCAATCTGAGGGTTGCCATATTTTTGGATTTATGGATAACAGTGATCTTGCTTTCGTAGGAAATTGGCAAAACCCTTGTCACAATTTTTCTACCCTATCTTCTTCAAGAATTACTCTACCAAGAGACTTAAGTTCATTTGTCAAGGTTGTGAAACTTGTGTACATCTCTTGGATTGTCTCACCTTCTTTCATAGTAAAGTTTTCATAATGAGAGTATAGTAGAGTACCTCTTGATCTTTTTACTTGAGGTGTTCCTTTATGGGCTACTTGCAAGGTATCCCAGATATCTTTGGCAGTGATGCAACTTTAGATTCTACTATACTCATCTGGACATAGTCCACACACTAGCCACTTTTTGGCCTTTGCATTCTTCTCCCGTTTCTTCAGATCCTCAGTAGTGCAGTCAGCTATAGTCTTTGGTACATCTACACTTTCAGCAGTCTTCTTCATGGTAGCTAAAGGAGCATCAGTGACTATGTCCCAGAGTTCATAGTCTTCTCCGATCAGGTGGCCCTTCATCCTGTTCTTCCACCAAGAGTAATACTGGCCGTTGAAGAGTGGTGTCCTTGCAGTTGATTGACCCTCCCAGTTTCCAGGTGGTGCACTCATTTTGATCTTTTCCAAGGTGTTAGCCTTTTCTAGGATAACCTGCTCTGATACCAATTGATGTTTTATACTTCAATACCGCACAAGAGGGGGGGGGGGAGTGATTTGTATGGTGTCCAATTTTTCGAGTACTGTCTTACCAGAAGAACCTGGTTCTTTTTGGTGTTCCAACTTCTACTGGTGCGTAATAATAAATGCAATAATGTAAAAACACATATATTTTTACGTGGAAAATACCTAGCTCAAAAGGTGAAAAAACCACAACCTACTCCTCACTAGGATTTTCACAAACTCTTCACTACAACTCTGAGCCAAACAACAGTTACAAAATAAACTCTTTTGTAAACCTAGGACTAACTCTAATCCCTTTATAGCAACTTAGCCTCTAGCTAATTGCGACAAGCTTCAAGTTAATTATAACTTGAACAGTGTGTACCTATTACAATTGCTTCTAAGAAAGCACAAAAGATACAATATTAAATCACCTACTAAACCAACTAGTATCAATAAAAAAACAGATGAAACTAGTTCTTCTAGCTGGTCAGTAGCCTTTGTGTCGCACAAGGATTCTGCTTGCAAAATATCTCTGGGAATTTTGCTTTCAATTCTTGTTTCACTTCTGCCTTTGTGTGATAAAATCTTTAGTAGGAATACTTCAACATTATATAGCGCGAGTAGTTGAGATGTTCTTTTTTAGTTCTAATGCAACTCTTCCTTTGTGGAAGAGTATGTATTAAACTCAACTTCCTTCCTTTGTTACTATCCTCGCTGAATTCAAACTCTAACCTCTTATAAATTTGCAACCTTATCGCTTTAGGAGACAACCTCTTAGTTCCCAGATAATTCACATAACTTGTTATCTCCTACGCATTGACTCTTCGCGTGCCAATGAGTCTGTTTCACTATGATAGCCTGATGGACCTGGTTCAACTTGGTAGACAATTGCCAATCTTCAAAACTATGCAGTGACTTGGGTCAACATTAGATAAGCCAGTATATAGGGTTGTATAATAGTAGTTCATAATCGATATACCGTAACAGACCTAATCGAGTTAGATATGGTAGAATTTGATTTTATAATGGTTATGGATTGGTTGGCTTATTGTCATGCCAACATTGATTGTAGATCAAAGATAGTCCGATTTTAATTACCATGGGAGCCTGTTTTGGAGTGGAAAGGTAATAGGGTATCACCGAGAGGTAGATTTATTTCCTATCTCAAGGCAAGGAAGATGATAAGAAAGGCCTGTATTTATCACTTAGTTCGGGTTCAGGATATGGAAATTGAGTCACCAACCATTCAGTCCATCCTTGTGGTTAATGAGTTTCCCGATGTTTTTCCCGATGAGCTTCTAGGTCTCCCGCCAGATCAAGAAATTGAGTTTGCTATTGACCTACTACCAGATACTCATCCAATATCTATGCCTCACTATATAATGGCCCCTGCAGAGCTGAAAGAGTGAAAGAACAACTAAAGGACTTTCTTGAAAACGACTTTATCAGACCTAGTACATCATCGTGGGGAGAACCTGTGTTATTTGTGAGGAAGAAATATGGTTCCTTACGGATGTGTATTGATTATAGACAGTTGAATAAGGTGAAGATCAAGAATAAGTACCACTCCCGAGGATTGATGATTTATTTGATCAGTTACAAGGTGTCAAGTGTTTTTCAAAGATAGACTTGAGGTCCAGGTACCATCAGGTAAGGGTTAAGGAGGAAGATATTCTGAAGACAGTATTCAGGACCATATAGGGGCACTTTGAGTTCTGTGTTATGTCATTCGGTTTGACAAATGCCCCACAATATTCATGGATTTGATGAACCGTGTGTTCGAGCCCTTTTTAGATATGTTCGTAATTAAATTTATTGATGATATATTGGTGTATTCTCGTTTAGAGGCTGAGCACGTAAATCTTCTGCGTATTGTTCTCAGAGTTCTACAAAAAGGGAACTTGTATGCCAAATTCTCTAAATGTGAATTATGGTTGAACTCTGTAGCTTTTCTTGGGCATATCATTTCGGGTGAAGGCATCGGGGTGGATACACAAAAGATTGAGGCAGTAAATACTTGTCCTAGAACCACAACACCAATAGAGGTTCGTAACTTTCTCGGTTTGGCTGGCTATCGCAAGAGATTTGTAGAGGGATTTTGTTCCCTTTCAGCACCTTTGAAACAGTTCACTTGGAAGGGAGCAAAGTTTCAATGTAGTGATGCTTGTGAACGGAGTTTCCAGGCATTGAAGGACATATTAACTTCAGCACCGGTTCTAACCGATGGTTATGTGATCTTTTATGATGCTTCAGGCGTTGGATTGGGTTGTGTGCTGATGCAACATGGTAAGGTTGTAGCTTATGCTTCTAGACAACTAAGAAAGCATGAGAAGAATTACCCCACCCACGATTTAGAGTTAGCCCCAGTGATTCATGCACTAAAGATATGGAGGCAATACTTGTATGGAATTCATGTTGATATCTATACGGATCATAAGAGGCTTCAGTATATCTTCAGGAAAAAGGAATTGAATTTACATCAAAGAAGATGGTTGGAGCTACTTAAACACTATGATGTAATATTTTATACCATCCGGGGAAGGAAAATGTGGTAGCTGATTCCCTCAACCGTAGATATATGGGTAGCCTGTCTTATTTATAGCCAGAAAAGAGGGGAATAGCCCTTGATGTTTATCAGCTAGTTCGAGTTTGGTTACTGTACTCAGGTGATATTGGAATTACTATTCAGGATACGACAACATCCTCTTTAGTAACTGAAGTAAAGGAACGCCAGTACGAGGATTCTGTGTTAATTCATTATAGGGATACTACCCCTCAGAAGGAGAAGACACCATTCGAAATTACATGAGATGGAGTCCTCACGTATCGACGACGATCATGTGTCCCTAATGTTATAGGGCTGCATCGACAGGTTATGGAAGAAACTCACTATTCTCGTTATTCTATCCATCCAGGAGCAACAAAGATGTATCGTGATATCAAGCAGGTATATTGGTGGGACGGAATGAAAAAGGATATAGCAGAGTTTGTTGCTCAGTGCCCTAATTATCAGCAGGTTAAGATTGAGCATCAAAAGCCCGGTGTATTATTGCAGGCTATGGAGATTCCGAGTTGAAAATGGGAAGTAATTAATATAGATTTCATCGCAGGCTTACCGCGTACCCAGTGAAAGTTCGATTCTATATGGGTGATTGTTGATAGGCTTACAAAGTCAGCCCATTTTCTGCCTGTTAGGACTATATTTTCCGCAGAGGATTATGCCAGGCTTTATATCAAGGATATAGTACGACTGCATGGTGTCCATGTATCTATTATCTCGGATAGAGGAGCTCAATTTACAACTAGTTTCTGGAGGTCCTTCCTAAAAGGGTTAGGGACTCAGGAAAGTCTTAGTACAACATTTCGTCCCCAGACATATGGACATGCTGAGCGTGGTATTCAGACAATTGAGGATATGTTACGGGCTTGTGTGATAGAATTCAAGGGTTAGTTGGGATGATCATCTGCTGCTTATTGAGTTCGTGTATAATAATAGCTATCATCCCAGTATTCCGATGGCACCATACGAAGCTCTTTATGGACGGAAGCATAGGTCACCTATAGGATGGTTCGATGTTGGGAAAACTAAGTTAGTAGCACCAGAGTTGGTACACAGGCAATCGAGAAGCTTAAGCTTATACAAGAAATGATGTTAGCAGCTCAAAGCCATCGGAAGTCTTATGAGGATCTTAATATTTCAGCTTGACGATTGGGTATTCCTAATGGTATCACCAATGAAAGGCGTTATGAGGTTCGGAAAAAGGGGAAAACTTAGCCCTCAGTACATTGGACCATATAAGATCATACGCAAGGTAGGCCATGTAGCGTATGAGTTGGATTTGCCTTCTGACTTGGAATCTGTACATCTAGTCTTTCATGTGTCTATGCTCCATAAATGTATCAGAGATCCTTCCATAGCTATGTTAGTTGACAACGTTCAGGTCATAGAGCAGCTATCATATGAAGAAACTTCCATTGCTATATTTGACAGAAAGTTTCGGAGATTGAGAACTAAAGATGTAGCTTTGATGAAAGTATACTGGAGAAACAACAATGTGGAAGAAATGACTTGGGAGGCCGAGGAAGACATGAAGTATAGATATCCCTACTTATATCCTCCTCCAAAGAAGGGTCCGACTAAGACGTCCTAACCTTCAAGCTACATGTATGGATTCTTGTGTTAGTTATTGCCATTGGCCGTGTGAGGCCATTGTCCTTATTGATGATTGTGGTCCTATGTGATGTTGAATCATTAAGTTTCTACAAGAAGAGTTGGCAGTAGTGTTGTTACAAAGGCGACTTTGCCAAAGTTATATAGATCTCGGGGAGTAAAACATTCGAGGAAGAATGTTTCTAATGGGGAAGGATCTTACAACTTGCGTTTTCGTACTTTAAAGTTTCGTCTTCAGTTAATCAACGTAGAATCTGGGATGAGATTATCTTGAGGTTAACCTATTTATGGTAGTTATAACAAGCGATAAGTAAGTGTCATGAAGGATAAAGGGTACACGAGTTTCGTTGAAGGTTACCGATTTTGGATGAAATACGGGTCGAGCAATAATACCCAATATTTATGGACTAGTACCATACAAGGTACTATATGACCGTGATGGTATGATGTATAAAGTATATTAAAAATGAGTAGTATTTTTAGGTAATTGAGATAATTCTTAATTATGCGGGTAATTGGTTAATTACCGTGTAACGAGACATTACCTAATAAGTGGATAAAGATTAGTCATTTTGATAGGTGGCAACCAAGTTAGCAAAGTAAGGGACACTTCATTCTTACATTTGGTATACCATCAATTAGAATCATAGTCATTTACTACAATTAGAACTTAGGAAATGAATTGATAGTTAAGAAAACAAAACGTGCCATTCTCATGAAATTTTCAAACAAAGTTCTGATTCTAAACACTTCATTAAACAACCAAAACTCTTGCAATAAAATTCTCCTACAATGTTCCAACGAGATTTTTAAGAATTGTAGCAACATAAAATTTTGCGGGTCTAAGGGAGTACGATGCAATCTTTTCTAAGAATATTATACGATTTTTCCCTACTCCGGGTATGTTAAGGCCACTCCTTATTTCTTTTTGGCATGATCCAAATTATATAGAAGAAATGAGCAAACGCACAGTTTGCAGAAATTACTCTATTCGTTAAAATGGTAGAGATGTTTTTATTCTTATTCTCCCTATCATTTGTTCATGGGTCTCAGTAAGATATGTATTTGATAAAGTTTATCCGAAAGGTATATTGATTTTATGAAATTCTGAGAAAATCTTATTAATGTATTTATTATGTATTTCACACATCGCATTCATTTATACTCACTCATGAAAAGATGGCGTTATATACGCGTATATATGTATATGGGATATGGGAAAAGGCTACGGCGTTACATACACACCACCACCTGAGCAGTTGGTATATGTGATAATGTTGCCCACAGTGGTCGAGACGATATAATAGGATGCCCTCAGAGGCGTGATGATGTTATGCACCTATACCTATGCATGACACGATATTTATATGCACGTGCATGACACCACATGTATATGCACGTGCATGACACTATAAATGTTTCAAAATTTATGAAGTTATTCAGACTTACCGGTGGATTTCTTTATTCCATGTTTCATCTGTGTCTCTTATGTACTGATTTTCATGCCTTACATAATCAATACATTATTCGTACTAACGCCCTATTTCCAGGGCCTGTGTTTTATGCCTACAGGTACACGTAGGCAAGCCGACAGTCCCTCTTGTTAGGATCCTTGGTCATCGAGAGTTGGCATGCTCCACTTGATATGGAGCTGCTTTTGATTTTGGTATGATATATATATATATATATATATATATATATATATATATATATATATATATATATATATATATATATATATATATATATATATATATATATATATATATATATATATATAATGTGGCTCAGTCCCGTCTTTGTACATTTGTATTTCTATTAGAGGTTTATAGATAGTATGTATAGTTGGATAGTATGTGGCCTTGTCGGCTTCTAGATTTGGATATGTAGTTGTCTATTGCAGCCTTGTTGGCTCGCCCCACTTATTCCGCACGTATATGTACATATGCCTTTTTGGCAGGTTTCCTTCATGTATATTATTCTCGTAATTCAGCTGATGTTAATCAGGTTTATAGGTTAGACGCATGCTTAGGGGTGTTTGAAAGGTAGGACTCGGGCACCCGTCGAGGCCATTCGGTTTGGGTCGTGACAATATCAATAGGCACCATCACGACTTGGTAGTTTGGGTCTTGACATATTGTTACTTACTGAGTTGGTTGTACTCACGCTATACGCTACACTTCATGTGCAGATCCAGGTATATCCGATCATGGAGGACGTTGATCTCGTGCGTGGTTGACTCTTGTAGACACTGTTTCTTAGACTGGTTGATTAGATGCTCATGACTTGGTGACTCCCCGATGTTTGGGGCTATTTTTTCGCGTTGTATTTGTGTTTCACTCCTATTTTTATGTAAACTCTTTCATATAAAGGATTTTGGTTTACCTTTTGTGAAACATTTGAAGTATTTTGAAAATCGGCTTGCCTAGTAACATCGATAAGCGCCATAATGACAGATTATGATTTTGGGTCGTGACAATAATTGTAATTATTATGACTTTATGCTTTCAATATTTTTCTTCTTCACTTGAAATAGATGATAATCTACTTAGTTTAAATTTCTCTTCAATCTATTTAGTAAAAAAATTATATGTAAACTTTTTCCACAAATTAATCTACATATATTATATCTCTATTGGCATTCTGGTTTTTGATTAATGACAATCGTTATGTGCCTAATTTAAAGTACGCCTAATTTATATCATTCCATTTTGCACACATATGATATCCTCATTTTTCAATATCACAATTTGGATTGTTCCAAGTATTGAAAATATAGAACTTGAAAGAGTGTGGTCGTATGTCAGCTACAAGAAGTGTCAAAATAAGGTGGATAAAAGTAGGAAACATCTATCGTTGCCCAAACCCTAAATATTAAAATAAAGATTATTAAACGGTGAATAGGTAATAACAGAACTTCAATTTTCTTAAACCATCAAAACATATATTTATATCTCAACACATAATTCGATTTCGAATTTGGAAATTTCCAAGTTCTTTAAGTTTGAATTGGAGGATGATTCATGATTTTAGCGTTGTTTGAGGTAGTTTGAGGGCTTGACTAAGTTCGTATGGTATTTTATGATTGGTTTGTATGTTGGGTTGAGGTCCCAGGGGACTCGGGTGAGTTTCGGGTGCTTGTACGTTGAGGGGTCCAGTTGGGGCCACAAGTGCGGTGAGGGGTCCGCAGAAGCAGATGCCCAAAAGCGATTGGGTACCGCAGGAGCGGGCTTGCAGGTGTGGCCGGGTGATCGCGATGGTTCTTCCGCAAGTGCGGCACCATAGAAGCGGGTTATAGACCGCATGCTCTGTTTGGCTGGGAGAAAAATGGTTAAATCGAGGGTTTGTTTCATTTCTTCATTTTTGGATTTGGAAGCTCGTAAATTGGCGATTTTTTGAGGGATTTTCAGAGAGAGCTTTGGGGTAACGATTCCTAACTCGAATTTTTCTATTTCATTTATTTATTATTGTTTTCTTCATTTAATTAAGGAAAGTGGGTGAGAAAGTTGGGAAAACGAGGGAAAAGTTCTTCAACCAAATTTGTGAGTTTTGATTGGGATATATACAATAGATTTGGATAATTTTGGTACGAGTGGACTCGTAAGTGAATGGGTTTTCATATTTTGTAACTTTTACCCGATTCTGAGACGTGGGCCAGGGGAGGCCTTTCGAGGCGAATTTCCAATTTCCTGCTTTGGCTTTGTTTTCAGTAGCTAAATTAGTTCCTCGTAGTTGTATTATGTTATGTAATTGATTTTGGCAAGATTTAGGACATTTGGAGTCGGATTTTTGTTGAAAGATTGTTGTTTTAGATTGATTTAACCTTGGTTCGAGGTAAATGGCTTGCCTAACCGTGTGTGGGGGAACTCCCCATAGGATTTGGTATTGTTTTGATATGTGATCGTCGTGTACGTGCGGTGACGAGTACGTACACGGGCTAATTGTTGTAAAAACCGGATTTATACTAAGTAATGCCATGTTTTCCTTATAATTTGAATCTTCACAGCATGTGTTGTAACCTGTTAGACTAAAATTGCATCCCTACTTGCCTTAACTATTTAACCGAACTGCATGCAACATGTTTAGTAAATTTACTTGTTTTTCCTTAACTTATACTTAGTCTAAATTGTAGGATTCTGTGTTGTAATTATTGAATTCTATTGTTTGGGCTTCATATTTACTTTGGGACTACAAAACAGTATTTTGGGAGATCCACATGTCCTGCATATTTACTTTGGGATTACGGAATGGTATTCCGGGAGATCCCCCTGCCATGCTTATTTACTTTGGAACTACAGAACGGTATTCCGGTGATCCCCCTCCACATTTAGGTTATGGACTACGAGACAGTATCTCGGGAGATTCCCTGTTGCATTTATGTGTACTGAGATGTTCTCTTTCTATGATTTCTTTCTTGTCAATTTTAGTCTTTCTTTTACTACGATATTTCATCCTGCCTTACTTGGTGAGATATATATATATATATATATATATATATATATATATATATACATACCAGTAGGGCCTTGACCTCGTCACTACTCGACTGAGGTTAGGCTCAACACTTACTGGCTACCATTGTGGCGTACTCACGCCCTTTCCTGCACATGTTTTTCACGGCATATCCAGGTTCTTGTTACCAACCTCGTTCATAGTTGTAGTCGATGCTGCTAGATACTTCAAGGTACATTTACCCACAACCGCAGATCCTCGGAGACCCCCCCTATCCCCTATGTTCATTTTACCCTTTTCTTCTATGGACAATGATGTATAGAATAGTTAGGACTCGTAAAAGCTTGTGACATACGGTGTTCTGAGTCTTAGGAGTGTTTTGTACGTTTCTGAAGTTGAAATATGTATATTCCAAGTGGCATTCAAAGGCTTGTTTAGATTATTGTTACTGTTAGTTGTTAATGTTCATGCTTTTATTTCATTTTCGCAAAGTGTTAGGCTTACCTAGTCGTAGAGAATAGGTGTCGTCATGACAATTCACGGAGGGAGAATTTGGGTCGTGACAAGTTGGTATCAGAGCTCTAAGTTCACAGGTATCGAGCGTCACAAGCCGGTTTATTAGAGTCTTGCGGATCGGTGCAGAGACGTCTAGACTTATCTTTGGGAGGCTATGGAATTGTTCAGAATAATCATACTTCTTTGATTTCCTTTGTCGTACGAATTATTGGCATCAAAATTCTAAAATTCGCTATTCTATTCTTCTCATAGATGGTGAGGTCCCGTAACTGGATATCTGACGATCACGCACTCGCGCCCCATGCTAGAGCCGCTAGAGGTCAAGGCCAAGGTAGAGGACGACCACACGGTGTATCCACGTATGGGAGGGCAGGAACCGGAGGTTCATATTGCTGCACCATCCCTCTAGGAGACTCTAGCCCAGTTCATGAAATGTTCAACACCTTAGCTCGGGTTGGATTGATCCCACTAGCTCCCGTCACATCTCAGGCCAGGAGAGGGGCACATACTCCCGCATCCCGTACTCCTGAGTAGAGGGTCCAGGTTGATCAGGCCCCAAAGTTCATTCCTACGCCTCCGCTAGCTCCAGTTCACCATGAGACCAGGGCAGCCGCTTTGGAGGTAGAGCAACTAAGACTTGATAGGTACAAGAAGTACCACCCACATACTTTTAGTTGATTGGCTTCAGATGATGCTTAGGGTTTTCTGGAGGAGCTTCATTGTATTCTTCGTACTATGGGCATAACGGAGACGAGTGGGGTTTCTTTAATCACTTTTTCAACTTAGAGGAGCAGCCTATCAATGGTGGTGAGCTTATGAGTTGAGTAGTCCAGACGAGGCAGCCTCACTCACATGGACTCACTCCTCGAATATGTTTTTGGGAGAGTATGTTTCTCAGAGCCTTAGGATGCGTGGCGCGCACAGTATGATTTGTTGCGCCAGGGTTCTATGACTGTGTCAGAGTATGCAATCCATTTTAGTGAGTTGGCCCGACATGCACCGACCTTGGTTGCCACATTTAGGGGGAGGGTTCTTCGTTTTATTGAGGTACTCCACCCAATATCGGGACTAGTATGGCCAAGGAGTTGGAGATGGATATCTCTTATCAGCAGGTCATGAGTATTGCCAGGAGAGTGGAGGGCATGATTGCTCAGGACAACGAGAAGTGAGAGGCCAAGAAGTCTCGAGAGATTGGTTATTATTCTAGAGCTCGTTCCCTAGTAACTTGCCATGATAGGGGTAATGTGAGTCGCCTTGATCATTCAGCTCTTTTAGCAGCCAGCTGTGTTCCAACCTCTTCCAGGCCTCAGGAGCCTTATTATGCATCGTCAATATCTAGTGTACCTTTTGCTCGGGGTGCTATTAGCGCCCAGTCTAGCAAACCATGCCCGATTTAGTCACAGTAGTCGCGTTCTCCGAGGGGTTGTTTTGAGTGTGGTGATACTCTCCATGGCGAGGTATTTCCCAAGACTTAGGAGGGGTGCACCTCCAAATATTTCTTAGCCACCACGTGCCCCAACCGGGTCCTCCGGCCATGCTTCCAGCACCAGTTACCACCTCACATGCTCAGCCAGCTCGAGGTGGAGGTCGGGAAGGTCGAGGTCGCCTTAGAGGTGTAGGCCAGGCCATGTTATGCTCTCCCGGCTCATTCAAAGTCAGTTGCTTCCGACTCTATCATTACATGTATTGTTCTAGTCTGTCATAAAGATGCGTCGGTATTATTTGAACCAGGATCTATGTATTACTCCGTGTCCTCTTATTTTCCTCCACATTTGGGCGTATCTCGGGATTCTTTGAGTTCCCCTGTTTATGTATCTACTCTTGTGGGATATTCTCTCGTTGTGGACCGCGTGTATTAGTCATGCTTGATTGCTCTTAGTGATTTTGAGACCTGAGCCGATTTGTTATTGCTCAGTATGGTAGATTTTGATGTTATCTTGGGCATGATCTAGTTGTCTCCATATTATGCTATTGTTGATTGTCACGCTCAATTCGTGATGCTAGCTTTTCCATTCTTACCAAGATTAGAGTGGAGAGGTACCTTAGAGTATACACCCCGCATAATTATTTTATTTCTTAAGGCTGAACGAATGGTTGATAAAGGGTGTGACGCGTATCTAGCTTATGTGAGAGATGTTAGTATTGATACCCTACAGTTGAGTCAGTTGCAGTTGTGAGGGATATTCCAGTGTGTTTCAAGCTGATCTTTCGCGCATGCCGCCCGATAAAGATATTGATTTGGCATTGATATGTTGTCGGGCACTCAACCTATCTCTATTCCTCCTTACTGAATGGCTTCTCTTGAGTTGAAGGAGTTGAAGGAGAAGTTTCATGAGTTGCTTGATAAGGGCTTCATTCGGCCCAGTGTGTCACATTTGGATGATCCGGTCTTGTTTGTGAAGAAAAAATATGGTTTTATGCATATGTGTATTGATTATCCCCAGCTGAACAAGGTCATAGTGAAGAACATGTACCCATTGCCTCGCATTGATGAATTATTTGATCAATTACACGGTGTCAGGGTGTTTTCTAAGATTGACTCACATTCAAGCTAACCCGAAGGATGCTTTCAGGACCAGATATGGTCACTAGAGTTTCTTGTCATGTCCTTCAGGCTGGAAAATTCCCTAGCAGCCTTAATGCATTTGATGCCCAGTGAGTTCCAGCCTTATCTTTACTCCTTTGTCATTGTGTTCATTGATGACATTATAGCATACTCCCAAACTCGGGAGGATTATGAGCAGTACTTGAGGACTGTACTTCGGACTTTGATAGAGAAGAGGTTGTATGCAAAATTTTCCAAATGTGAGTTTTGGCTAGACTTAGTGGAATTCTTGGGTCATGTGGTATCGAGTGATGGGATCAACATAGATCCAAAGAAGGTGTAAGTAGTGCAAAGTTGGCCTAGACCACCATCAGCTACGGAGATCCACAATTTTCTTGGTTTGGCGAGGTATTTCCGTCGTTTTGTATAGGGATTCTCATCTATTGCAGCACCTATGACCCGGCTTGCCTAGAAGGGTGCTCCGTTATGGTGTATAGAGGAGTGTGAGGAGAGCTCAGAAGCTCAAGACAACTTTGATGACAACCCCAATATAGGTATTCCCTATAGGTTTGAGGTCTTACACAGTCTATTTTGATGCTTCGCGGATTGGTATTGGCGCAGTGTTGATGTAGGACGGTAGGTTGATTGCCTATGCATCTAGACAGTTGAATGTGCATGAGAAGAACTATCCTGTCCACGATCTTGAGTTAGCAGCTATTGTTCACGCCTGGAATATTTGGCGGCACTATTTGTACGATGTGCCTTGTGAGATCTACACTGATCATCGAAGTTTGAAGTATATATTCAAGCAAAAGGATCTTAACTTGCATCAGCGAATGTGGTTGGACTTACTTAAGGATTATGACATCACCATTTTGTACCACCTGGGGAAGGCCTATGCGGTGGCCGATGCTTTGAGTTGCCGGGGCCGAGAGTTTGGAGAGTTTAGCATGTCTTCGAGCAGCAAAGAGACCCTTAACATTGGATGTTCATGCCTTACCCAAACAATCTGTGAGATTGGATATTTTTTAGCTGAGTCGAGTGTTGGCTTGTGTTGTCTCTCGGTCTTCTTTTTATGATCGTATCAGGGAGCGTCGGTATGATGACCCCCACCTGCTTGTCCTCAAGGACACGGTCCATCACGGTGATGCTAAGGAGGTTACTATTAGGGATGATGGCGTATTGAGGATGTAGGGCAGCCTATGTGTGCCTAATGGTTAAGATTTGCATGAGTTGATTCTTTAGGAGGCTCATAGCTCGTCGTGATTTATTCATCCGGGTGCCGGGAAGATGTATCAGGACTTGAGGCAGCACTATTGGTGGAAGAGGATAAAGAAGGTCATAGTGCAGTATGTTGCTCGGTGCCTAAATTGCAAGCAAGTGAATTATGAGCATCAGCGACCAGGTGGGTTGTTTCAGAAATTGGAGATTCCAGAGTGGAAATGGGAGCGGATCACTATGGATTTCGTTGTTGGACTCCCACGGACTCAACGGAGGTTTGATGCAGTTTGGGTGATTGGGAATAGGCAGACCAAGACATCTTATTTCATTCCACTGATGACTACATATTCTTCCGAGCAGCTGGCTTAAATCTACATCCGTGGGATCGTCAGACTTTATGGCGTACCCATATCTGTTAGCTCTAACCGGGGTATGTAGTTTCCATCACGGGTCTAGAGAGCCATACAACAGGAGTTGGGTACTACAGTGCAGCTGAGCACAACATTTCATCCTCAGACGGACGGGCAGTCCTACCACACTATTCAGATACTAGAGGCTATACTCTATGCATGTGTGATGGAATATGGAGGGTCATGGGACTAGTTCTTTCCACTTGTGGAGTTTGCCTACAACAATAGTTACCAGTCGAGCATCCAGATGGAACCGTATAAGTCTCTGTATGGTAGGTGACGTCGGTCCCCAGTGGGTTGGTTTGAGTCGGGCGAGGCCCGATATTGGGTATAAACTTGGTCCGAGATGCCTTGGATAAGGTGAAGGTGATTCGGGATAGCCTTCCACAACCCAGTCCAGACAAAAGAGTTATGCAGACCAGAAGGATCGCGATATAGCATTCATGGTTGGACAACGGGTCTTACTTTGGGTATCGCCTATGAAGGGCGTTATGAGGTTCGGGAAGAAGGGCAAGTTGAGCTGAAGGTACATTGGTCCTTTAGAGGTGTTATGGCGTGTTGGAGTGGTCGCTTATGAGATTGCGTTACCTCCTAGTCTAGAAGAAGTTCATCCAGTATTCCACGTTTCTATGCTTTATAAGTATCACGGTGATCCGGCTCATGTATTGGATTTCAGCTCAATCCATTTGGACAAGGATCTATCTTATAGTGAGGACCCAATGGCTATGAGCATGACTTTCCAAGCTTCATATCGAGCTCAGCAAGCGCGAGGAGGAGCTTGGGAAGCTAAATTCATAGCTCAAGGCATCAGAGATATCCTCATCCCAAAAGGACGAGGAGCTGAATGAGCTCCGATTCAGTTTGGAGGGGGTGCGCCACGAGCGGGCTAGTCTTGCTGAGCAGGTAAATGTTATACACGAGTTTCATTTATTTTCTTCCGTGAGTCGGGGATTTCCTGATATGGCTCATTCCGCAGATCGAACAAGGGACTGCCCTGGCGAGGCAATTCCAAAAGGAGATTGCGACCAAAGCCGCGGAGATTCTCAAGCTCAAGGAGCAGAATGAAGCTATGACTTTGGAAAGAGACCTTTTTTCAGGAAAAACTAGCCTCGACCCACGTTCTTCTCCCGCACGCCCAAGATGAAATTGTTTCACTATCCGCGGCCAAGGCTGAGGCTGACGGTCATGTTGCCTCGTATAAAAGGGATGTGATTACCACCAACAATCGGGCTAGGAAAAAATCCGAGAAGGAAGAGCTCAAGCAGACTCGAGACGTTATTCACGCACGCTCGCAAGCTAGGAGGAAAGCCCTTGAGGAAGCAAGTATAAATGACGCCAATTTCGCTGACGAGATAGAGAAGGCCAGGATAGAGGAGGAGGATTCGGTGCTTCCTACTTCTTCGGGTGAGGGCTCAGGCGGCGATTCTGGCAGCAACTCATCTGATGGTGAAGGCGAAAAGTAGGCCTGTCTTTCAACTTTTTGAGTTTTCTTTTCCCTTTTGTGCATTGGCTCCCAGAGGAGTGTCATGGGAGCGTGCCCTCTGTAAACATACTTTTTTTGTGAATACAACATGGGTTTTTCCGTTTTCTAGTTTCCCTCGTGTAGTAGTGTTTCCTTTATTTTTTATCTTGGTTTGCCTGGAGCATTTTTGTAGAGCAGTAGAAACTGTCGAGACTGAGTACCAACTTGGACCAGCCCAAGGTGTGGATTTCAGACTATTCCCTTTAGAACCTGTGTTGACAACGACGGGCACTCTCGACAGTAGCGATCCCCGAAACCGGGTACCATTTTGGGGACGGTCTGACATCTGTGTGGACGGTCACTCGACGTCCATGGACACGATAGCTGAGATTTAATATAGGATATCTTCCCAAGGTTGAACTGACATGGGGACCTTGAGTCTTTGGGCAATGTTATTCATGTGATATAGCCCGAGAAGTGACTGCGGGGTCCCACAGGTTCGCCTTCCTAGGAGCAGAAACGACACTGTCCGGATTTACAGTGCCTCATGGTAAGTTAATTGGTCATTGCTTTGCCCTATAAATACATTATCTTCCCCTGCTAGAAGGCCTTGCCGCTTAAGCAATTATCACTTTCGGGGAGCCTTTCGCCCTCTTATCGATTCTTCCTTTGTTTAAGCTCAGAGCTTTTGCCTTGCCTCCTCTTCCCCGTGCCGGAGCATCCATGGCTACCACGTCAAATCCCACTCTTCAGCAAGAGGGGGGTTCTGCTTCTGCTTCTTGCCCGATCGGTGGTGTATTGGCCCCAGACGAACGGATACCAGAGCTCGAAATTGTTAGGAGAGACTACGGATGGAGTGAAAATGTGGCACTGCGGATACCTTCCCCCGACGTGATTATCATGACTTATGTGGATGGATTTTTGAATGTGTGCACGTACCCTTTTACATTGGGACCCTTGGATAGGGTTGTACTCGATCTTTGTAGGAGATATCACGTTACATTGGCACAGGTTCATCCATCTTCTTGGAGGATAACATTGATGATGATATTCTTTGCTGAGAAGGTTGGGCTCGTGTTCACCCTTAGTCATCTCATCAGGTTGTATCGTCCATCGCACTGTCGGGGCCTGATCACTCTCCGATGCCAATCCACTCGGCCTGTTGTTGCTAGCGACGAGGAGGAGAGGGACCGCGGGTGGATGGGTTGGTTTGTCTAGGTGCAGACCGTCGATATTATCCTGCAGGAGTTCATTCCTTTTCCCGAGAGATGGAATTTCGCACGTAAGTGGTACACTTGTGTATTTATTTTACATGCAGTTGAGGCAGACTTTGTGACGGCGCTTTCCCTTTCCTTTGGAAGCAACTCCGTGGATGCCATTCGAGATTCCTGATTTGACAAATTGGGTTCGAAGATTGGCGGCATGTTCCGCTTGTGATGAGAGTAAGTGGCGATACCTGATGGAGGGCGGATGGGATACATCATAAATGAGAGATGGGGAGACCGGAGGCAATCCTCTACACGCGGTGAACCCTTTTTCGAAGCGAGGTCCTCCCAGAGTTATAAGGGCGGTGACATCGTGCTTCATGGGTCCGAAGTTTCTATCTTCGGGAAAGTGATCCGTCCCTTGTCTCCACTTTCCTGCCCTGTCGAAAGTACCCCAAAGATGGTGTTTCTCCTTAGGGCACTTCAACTAGGACCGAAGGAGTCAGGTCCAAAAGCGCTCGATCGGCCTTCGGGGAGGCCCAAGATTTTGCATTGTGGTGAGCTTTGATGACCTTACGATCTTTCGACTTTGTATCCCTTGTTTTTAACCAGATTTCGCTTTTCACAGCTCTTTGATAAGCTCAAGTACGAATTAAGAAAAGCTTTAGACGGGGAAAGATCCCTCCAGCTCCTTAGCGATAATCAGGCAATGGAACTCGGATACCTTCAGTATGAGGTGAGCCGGAGCCGCAACTACGAAGGTCGTCTCGAGGAACAGGTAATTTGTGCAACGACGACATTTATATTTTCTTTCTCGCTTTCAAGGATTAATGTCCTATCATTGCAGCTGCAGAGGAAGATGGGGGACCTAGAACGCCTTAGGGGCAAAGTTGATCGGGCCGACCGAGAGTGCAATGAGCTTAGGGCTCAGAAGGACGCATGAGTTGCGGCCAAGAGGGATGCCTGGGCCAGAGTTTTTACCCTTGAAGTGCAACTTCGGAATGCTCGAGAAGATTACTTGGTTTAGGCGAGCAAGATAGGAGAACTCGAAACTGAGCTCCTGTGAATGAAGGCTGAAGTGGTCGATGCCCATATCGAGGCTCAAGAAGCTCGTGCGAAGGCCGATAAAAAGGTGGTCGTTTATTCGAAAGATGCTGATGATATTTGGGCTAAACTGAGAAAGGTTTCTGATTGTGAACGCCAGAGAAGAGTCTATGCCCATCATAGATCCCGAAGGGAAACCCTCAAAGAAATCCATGATAGGGCTTCGATCTTTCGGAGGAGATCAGGCAAGCCAGGGCAGACGAATGTGATGCCAGACTCCTTTGGATGGAGTAGAGACAGATAGGGCTACAGTTCCCGAGGGGAAATAGATCAAGTTTCTTTTGTTTCTATTTGATTGGGGTTTTTTGTGAAAGCACTTACGAATGTGTATCTGTAATGCCTTCTTATATGGGGAATTTACCGATTTTTTCGGCTTGCTCACACCTGTTTTTGTCCAGAGTTTCAATAATCTAAATCTAGCTTGACGATCTTGTAGCGGAAACCCTTCGGTTCATGGATCGGCACTAAGGCATGTTAAGTCGGTGTTTAGACCCATAGGGTCAATATGACCATTAATCAGTCCGGAGGCTTTCGGAAGTGGGCTCATAAGCTCCAATATGTTTGCCATTGGGCGTATTAGTTCACCATTTTGGGCTCAATCCTCGAGACGGGTTTTGGCTCGAGCTCATCGACCCTTTAGGTTTTGAATTAGTCCGTAGGCTTTTCAAGATGGCTTCAATGCCTTTACGCATCAAGTCAATATGACCTTTAATATAGATATATTTTCCCTCACTAAAGCTATTCTTGATATGTTTGGATTCGTCCAATTCTTCGACGGTTTGGTAAGAACCTCGATTATGAATGGTTATTTGACGAGGGTGGGCACCTCGTAAGGTTTTGCCCTATGGCCGAAACTTCAAAGTTTTTTCGTAGTTATGAGATGACATGAAAATGATCGAAGCTCATTTCCTTAAGACGAGGGTATTTTGAATTAACCAATTCATTCCGAAATAACTTCGGAGGATTAGATTTTATTGTGACAGTCGGGCATCCCCGAGTCACGTTAGTCTAGCCGTAGCCTATCGACCAGAGTCGTTTATGTTTGGCCGGAGCCTTTAGTCCCGAGTATCGCACCCTCGAAATTTATATTTGAGGGTATGCCTTTTTAGGGGTCTTACATGTTCGAATATATAGCCTTGTGTTTGAAGTCGGGACTGTGCCTTTTTATTTAGATACGCCCACTTGAGGCCTTGTGGTCTCGGTAACGCCCGTAGGACTTACAATTTTGAACATATCCGAGATTACCCGCTTGGGATCTTACGACCTCGGGTCTTGATAGTTTGAATGTTTATGATAGTCGTTTCTTGAATTTGCAAAACGTTTTGATGATAAACTACTCCTTTGATGATTTGATAAAAGTATACATGTTTTCGTTGCTGAAAGTTCAGTCCTTCTATGCGGACACGGCCATTCGACCATTTGGCCCGATACACTATATTCCTACTGAGATCACTTTTGGCTTGTGTTGTTTCGCTCGAGGGACGGCTTTCCGGGACACATCCCTAGAATACTTGACCGAGTCTTCCTAGGGTAGCACATAGTTGTTGCCTCGTTAGAAACATTGCCGGTAAAACCCTTTTTGGGCAAAATCTGAGCGAAGGAAAAGAGTGCAACGCATGCTTTAAAACCTAAGGCCTCCGAATCGGAAAGTGCTCCGACTTCCTTTCTTGGACACCTGCGTATAAGTTAGTGTAAAAATGTAAATAAATGAGGGGGGTAGTCGTACCTTAGTGACGACGACGTCTATCAGCCTCGACGGCCAATTTTATGTCTGTCCTAAGGACCTGGTACGGTCCTTCATTTGTGAATTCAGACACGGCCGGGGGTGCGGCGCGTTTCTGTTATTCGACTTGTTTCTCCCCGTATACCATTTTTATTCATTTTTTTTACCGGGGCATTATCATTTAATGGAGGATTGACGGTACTATTCTCATGTCGCGCATCCACGGCCTTCCTAGCGAGGTGTTGTGTTGCGCGTCTCCGTGGACTTTGTGTCCTGAGTTGTGTCGGCCATGCTGCTTGGCAGGACGATCTCTCATTTTGTGGTCTCGCTTGCCATACCGAAACTGTTGAACATTCAGAAGGTGGGCAAGATTTGGTCGGGCAGCCCGAGCTGCCCTATTACATTGACCAGACTATGCCGGCCGAGCTACCTGAATCCAAAAACACATTTCAATATAAAGTGTATTCACAAAAGAAAACACATTACCAGTGTGCCGTTACGGGGTAGCGGTAAGGTGTCGATGCCTTCGTCGCTCAATGAGAG
This sequence comes from Nicotiana undulata, assembly GCA_005239495.1. Taxonomy (NCBI): domain Eukaryota; kingdom Viridiplantae; phylum Streptophyta; class Magnoliopsida; order Solanales; family Solanaceae; genus Nicotiana; species Nicotiana undulata. Next base: position 38,062 of record ML276235.1, on the reverse strand, counting down.
GGCGGAGATCCCTCACATGATCGTATGGATAATATGCTTCAGCCCTTCCGATTCATTTCTCAAGTTCGCCTCTCTCTTTCTCGACATTGGTTTTTGGCCCGGTCGTTGAGGAATTCTTTGATGTGCCCCTAGCTGAGCAGTCGGGAAACTTCTTCCCTGAGTTGTCTGCAGTCTTCAGTCTTATAACCGTGTGTGCCGTGAAATTTGCACATCAAGCTATGGTTTCTTTTTGTTGGATCGGACAATGTGGGTTTGAGCCACCTAGTTTCCTTTATTTTGCTTATAGCCGACATGATTTCCGAGGCATCGACGTTAAACTTGTACTCTGATAGCCAGGGTTCCTCCGTTGGTCCTATGAATCGATCGAAACCGACTCGGCTCACGAGTCCCTGAGGATTGTGCCCTCGGTCTGTCTTTCGATCGTTGCAGGGTATATTACGTCTCGGAGCATTCCTTTGGTCCTCAACGTACAGTTGGTACCTTTTCTCGCTCGGTCTTGGTTCCTTTGTTTGGATCCTTTTGGAATATACTGAACCCGAGGGGGCTCCCAACTGGTTGTCTTCGACCCTGATTTTCGACTGGTATCGGTTGTGAAAATTTGCCCAAGTGACTAAAGGATATTCAATCATGTTCTATTTCAGCTGCTTCGAAGCTATCGAGCATCGTTCGTTCAGGCCTTGAGTGAATGCTTGTAGCGCCCAATCATCGGATACTGGTGGTAACTTCATTCGCTCCATTCTAAAGTGAGACACAAATTCCCGTAACATTTAACTTTCTCTTTGCTTGATTTTTAAGATGTCTGACTTCCTGGTTGCAACTTTGATGGCTCCGACGTGTGCCTTTATAAAAGAATCCGCAAGCACGAAAAACGAATCTATCAAATTGGGGGAAAGGTTGTGGTACCACATCATGTCTCCCTTCGATAGTGTTTCTCCAAAGTTTTTTTAACATGACGGATTCGATCTCGTCCTCTTTTAAGTCATTCCCCTTCACAACACAAGTGTAGGCGGTGATGTGCTCATAGGGATCCGAAGTCCTGTTGTACTTTGTTAGGTCGGGCATTCTGAATTTTTTTTCGATGGGTTTCAGAGCCGCACTCGAGGGAAAAGAGTCTTTGCGTAAACTGTTTCGAGTCCCCACCCTTAAGGATCGAGGTTGCACCCGGAATTTGGTCGACCCTCGTGTTGTAGGTTTCCACCTTTTTGTCATCTGCTTCTATCCTCTTTTCTCCTGATTCGATTCTCTTGGTGAGGTCCTCGAGCATTTTCATGATGGTTGGGTCAGGTACCGACCCTTCGTTGCTCGATCTCTCCAGAACCTGCTCGACTCGAGAAGCCGCCTGTGGAGCTATGGTACTTGGAGTCTTTTGTTGGCTCTGTAGTTGAGCGATCGCCAACTGTTGTGCCTGCAATATTTTGAAAATGTCGTGAAGGATAAAATGCCTTTCTTCCTGAGTCGGGGTGTTCTAAACCTCTTGTTCTCCCGCAGGGTGCGTATTACCGTTGGCGCGGGAACGGACGTCAATGTGTTGGGCGTTGAGCGAGCATATATCCACTTGGTTTGGTTTGGAACACCCTCAGGGTTTCGTGGTGGTGCGCCAGCACTTGAAACATTGCACTATTTTCTCAACGGTCTTCGAAGTCGTTGTTCTCACATGCGTTTACCGAGTTAGATATTCTGACCTGAAATCAAAGATTCTTTGGGAAAGAAAAAGTGTGAAAGATAACTTGTGTTTTTAAGCGGACCAACACTAAAACAATCACTATTATTTTTAGCCCCACGGTGGGTGCCAAACTGTTTACCGGGAAAATGGTAATTACAATTATATTTAGTTAAGTGGTTCTAAAAATACGCGATTTATCTTAGTACTAGTTAATAAGCAATTGATGCTAAGTGTGTTAGGACAGAATATAGTAAAAACAGTTAGAAAACGGAAGAGAAGCAAACCCGAACGCCTTAGCTCGAAGGTTCGATACTGGCCTCAGGGGTCCTCCGGGTCGAGGCTTGGGGTCACCGTCGGACGACCGATGAAGCTATAAAAAATATACAGGCTTCGGTGTATGCTATTTATGATCAATGATGAGCTATAAATGAAGAACAATTAATAGAAGGCAATAAATGTAAGTAAATGAGCTAGTGGAGAGAAATAGAGAATATTTGGGTAAAAATAGAGAATGTTCTTGTGCCTTGTATTTAATATTGTGTTACAAAATGACAAGGGTCCCCATTTTTATAGGAGGGAGAATACCAACATGGTACATTGACATTTATTACAAAGTTCGCAATTGATACTGCCATTTAATGTTTGAGTACATATTTGTACTTTACTCCACATTTGTTTACCTCAATCCTCCTGCCGCTTCCCAGCACTGATCCTGAGTTCGTACCTCCTCGAGGTTGACGTGATAGAGGCCCGAGGTCAGACCTCGGGTCGTATATCGGATCTTACGCGAATAAGATGTCTAATGTCGCAATACACATAAAATCGACCTTCCCGATTTGGCCGTACACACAACCATCTTGAGAGTTATGGCCCCAATGCCCTATAAATTGTGTCCCCCGTATATATTATTTGCTATTGTGACTTCCCGGGAAGTTTCGTTTTGTTTTTTGGAGTTTTTTGGGACACTTTGTCCCAAAAACGGGAGCTTAAACCTTAAGATATAGACTGTAGTGGAAACAGTGTCAAGACGACTCCGGATTGGAGTTTCGTTGGTTCTGTTAGCGCTGTTAAGTAATTTTGGACATAGGGACATGTCCGGATTGTGTTTTTGAGGTCTTTAGTTCATTTAGGCTTGAAATGGCGAAAGTCAAAGTTTTGGAGATTTTGAACGATAGTGGAATTTTTGATATCGGGGTCAGATTCTAATTACTGAAGTTGGAGTAGGTCCGTAGGGTTGAATATGACATTTGTGCAAAATTTGGGGTCAATGGGACGTGGTTTGATAGGTTTCGGCACCTGTTGTAGAATTTTGAAATTTCCAAGTTCTTTAAGTTTGAATCAGAGGATGATTTGTGATATTAGCGTTGTACGAGGTCGTTTGAGAGATTGACTATGTTTGTATGGTATTTTAGGTTTGGTTGGTATGTTTGGTTGAGGTCCCGGGGGCCTCGGGTGAGTTTAAGGTGCTTAACGGATTGAGTTGGGACATAAGAAATCTGCTGAAGTTGTTGCATCTGGTGTTATCGCACCAGCGCACTTTGGGCTACAGGTGCAGAGCCGTAAAAGCGGCTATAGAGCCGTAGATGCGAAGTTGACCTTGTCCAGCTGGGGGCGAGGTGCGGTGAGGGGTCCGCCTAAATGGATGTGCAGAAGCGGTGTGGGACCGCAGGAGCAGGCTCGAAGGTGCGGCCTAGTGCTCGAAATGAGGTCCCAGCCCATTTAAGTTGTTTTCGCACCTGCGATGGTTCTTCCACAAGTGCGTGACCGCAGAAGCGGGTTACAGACAACAGGTGCGGTTTGACTGGCAGAAAAATGGCCAAATCGAGGGTTTGATTAATTTCTTCATTTTTCGAATTGGGAGCTCGAAAATTGGCGATTTATTGAGGGACTTTTAGAGACAACTTTAGGGTAATGACTCCTAACTCGATTTTGGTTGTATTTCATTTATCTAATGTTGTTTTCTTCATTTCCTTAAGGAAACTGGGTGAGAAAGTTGGGAAAATGGGGGAAAAGTTCTTCAACCGAATCTTTGTGTTTTGATTGGGATTTAGACATCAACTTTTGATAACTTTGGTACGAGTGAACTCTTGAGTGAATGGGTGTTCTTATTTGGTGACTTTTACCCGATTCCGAGATGTGGGCCCGAGAGGCTTTTCGGGGCGAATTTCCAATTTCTTGGTTTAGCTTTGACTTCAGTAGCTAGATTAGTTCCTTGTAGTTGTATTTATGTTAGGTCATTGATTCTGGCAAGATTTGGACCATTCGGAGTTGAATTTTCATGGAAAGAGCATTGTTACGGATTGATTGGAGCTTGGTTGGAGGTAAGTGGCTTGTCTAACCTTGTGTGGGGGAACTCCTCATAAGATTTGGTACTGTTTTGATATGTGAGCGATGTGTGTGTGAGGTGACGAGTACGTACATGGGTTAACTTTTGTAAAAACCCAATTTCTACTAAGTAATGCCATGTTTTCTTTCTTATTTGAATCTTATCAGCATGTGTAGTATCCTCATAGACTAAAATAGTGTGCGTACTTGACTAAGTTGTTTATCTGAACTACGTGCAACATGCTTAGTGAATTTACCTGTTTTTCCTTCACTTATTCTTAGGCTGAATTGTAGGATTTCGTGTTGTAATTATTGAATTCTATTGTTTGGGCTGCATATTTATATTGGGACTAGGGAACGGATTTCGGGAGATCCCCATGTTCTGCGTATTTACTTTGGGACTACAGAAAGGTATTCCGGCAGACCCCCCTGTCTTGCATATTTACTTTGGTACTACAAAATGGTATTCCGGGAGATCCCCCTGCACATTTACGTTTGGGACTACGACGCGGTATCTTGGGAGATCCCTTGTTGCATTTCTGTGTACTGAGTTGTTATCTTTCTATGATTTCTTTCTTGTTCAATTTCAGTCTTTGTTTTAGTGTGATATTTCATCGTGCTTACTTTATTATATATATATATATATATATATATATACCAATAGGGCCCTGACCTGACCTCGTCACTACTCGACCGACTTTAGGCTCGGAACTTACTGGGTACCATTGTGGTGTACTCACTCCCTTTACTGCACAAGTGTTTTCGCGTGCAGATCAAGGTTCTGCTTACCAGCCTCGTTCATAGTTGTAGTCGCTACTGCCGGATACTTCAAGGTACATCTGCCCACGCCCGTAGATCCTCGGAGTCCCCCTCTATCCCCATATGTTCATTTTACCCTTTTCTTCTATAGAGAGTGATGTATAGAACATTTAGGACTCGTAGAAGCTTGTGACATACGGTGTTCCAGGTCTTGGGTGATCCGGCGCTTGTATTGGATTTTAGCAGAGTCTAGTTGGACTAGGATCTATCTTATGTTGAGGAACCAATGTCTATTTTGGACAGGCATGTTTAGGTATGTCTATATACTCGTTCGAGGAGGAACGATTGTTTTAAGAGGGAGCGGATGTGACATCCCGACCGGTCATCTAGAGTTATGGCCCCAATCCCCTATTAACTGTTTCACCCATTTCTATTTCTGCTATGTGATTTCCCAGGAAGTTTCGTTTTGTTTTTTGGAGTGTTTTGGGACACTTAGTCCTTAAAACGAGAGCTTATGCCTTAAGATTTGAACCATAGTCGGAATTGTGTGAAGACGACTCTGTAATGGAGTTCTATCGGTTCTGTTAGCTCCGTTAGGTTATTTTGGACTTAGGGACGTGTCCGGATTGTGTTTCTATAGTTTATTTAGGCTTGAAATAGCGAAAGTCAAAGTTTTTGAGATTTTGACCGGTAATGGAATTTTTGATATCGGGGTCGGATTCTGATTACGGAAGTTGGAGTAGGTCCGTAGGGTTGAATATGACTTGTGGGCAAACTTTTGGGTCAATCGGACGTGGTTTGATAGGTTTAGGCATCGCTTGTCAAATTTCGAAATTTCCAAGTTCTTTAAGTTTGAATAAGAGGATGATTCGAGATTTTAGCATTGTGTGAGGTCGTTTGAGGGCTCGACTACGTTCGTATGGTATTTTAGGATTGGTTGGTATGCTTTGTTGAGGTCACGGGGGCCTCGGGTGAGTTTCAGGTGCTTAATGGATTGAGTTGGGACTTAAGAAATTTGCTGAAGTTGCTGATCTGGTGTAATCGCACCTGTGCATTTAGGGTCGCAGGTGCAGAGCTGCAGATCAGGAATTGACCTTGTCCAGGTGGGGCCGTAGGTGCAGTGAGGAGTCTACGGAAGTGGATGCGCTGAAGTGGTTGGGGACCGCAGGAGCGGGCTCGCAGGTGCGGCCCACTACTAGAAGATGCAGTCCCAGTCCATTAAAGTTGTTTTCGCACCTGCAATGCTTCTTCCACAGGTGAGGCCCCGCAGATGCAGGTTATAGACCGCAAGCGCGGTTTGACTAGCAGAAAAAGGGCTAAATCGAGGGTTTGATTCATTTCATCATTTTTGGACTTGGGAGCTAGGAAATTGGCTATTTTTTGATGGATTTCTATAGAGATCTTTGGGGTAACAATTCCTAACTCAATTTTAGTTGTGTTTCATTTATCTATTGTTGTTTTCTTCATTTTAATTAAGGAAAGTGAGTGGCAAAGCTGGGAAAATGGGGGAAAAGTTCTTAAACAAAAATTTTGAGTTTTGATTGGGACTTAGACATCATATTTGGTTAATCTTGGTATGATAGAACTTGTGAGTGAATGGTTGTTCATATTTGGTGACTTTTACCTGATTTCGAGACGTGGTCCCGGGGAGGATTTTCGGGGCGAATTTCTAATTTCTTGCTTTAGCTTTGATTCCAGTAGCTAATTATACATACCTCTGTTACTGTTGAAGATAACACAATGTTTCCCTTTCTAAGTGGTAAGTAATGATAATCTTCACTAGCTGAGTACCTCGTACCCTTCTTCATCTTGCTCCTTTTACTTGTTAAAACTTGTATCTACCTTCTGATTCTCGTTGATTTTTACCTTATGGGTGGATAGATATTCATGCCTTAGGGCTCCTTTTCCAGAAGCTCACGCATCTTAGTACACACACGATCTGCCGGAGACCATACATTTACTCATCATAAGCATTATGAAAAATTAAGTTCCTCTGACTCAACTCTTCCATAACCACGTTCAATCTCTTACCAACTGTCTTTCTAGGTGCAGGCATCGTCGTATTATGGATAAGATAGAGTTTAGAAATTCAGTTCTTACAACAGAGCTCTGCCATACGATCTAGAGTAAGAATAATGAGTGACAGTCCTAAATGCCCTGTAGCCTCCTGCTTATAAGTGTGGTGCATGACACACCCATAAACAAGACTCTACTAGACATGGCTTCTAGACTCCCTAGGACAGAACTGCTTTGATACCGATTTTGTCACAACCCAAACCTTTAGGCCGCGACGAGCACCCGATACCTTACTCAATCGAATACCAACATAACATATTATGTTTATCGTACTTTCATTGCAAATGGGTCAAACGGGCCATCATAGGCTAACTAGAATGAACATGGGGGAGTACTCAATATAAGACGACCCAACCTGATATAAAAGCTTACACATGTGACATATAGCCTACAAGTCCAACATGATCATTTGTATACTCAAAACATAGGCCGACAAGGCCATACAAGTATATGTATATATGACATCTGTCTACAAGCCTCTAAGAGTACATACTTATCATAAAGGTCGGGACAAGGCCCGCCCTACCAAATAATACACGTCTAAATCATACCGACCAAACAAGAAACTCCGAAGCAAATAGAGTGCATCAACATCTTCCGCTAAGCTGATAACCTACTTGGAGGACTCTCGACCTATCTATCGGGTGCGTGCATGAAACGCAACGTCCCCATGCAAAAGGGACGTTGGTAAAAATAATTTACCAAGTATGTAAGGAAGGAAAATCAGTAAATAATAGAAAATAGACATGAGAGTTGAAGACTTGACAGGTAAGTCTGGATAACTATGTAAATCATGCAATACTTATAGTGTCATGCATATGCGTATGAATGTCATGTCGTGCATAGGTACATGTGTTCATAACATCATCAAGCCTCTGAGGGCATCTCATTATATGAACTTGGCCACTTTGGGAAACATCAGCAATGTATGCCAGCTGATCAAGTGGTGGTGCGAATATAACGCCATAACCTTTTCCAATATCCTATATACATATAATATACATATATACGCGTATATAACGACGTCTGGTCAAAGGTCATGTATAAATTAATGCAATGCACGAGAAGTATGTCAATAGAATCTCTCGGAACGTCATAAGACCATTATATCTTTGTTTAATATCATGAAACAAACTTTATCAACTAACGTATTTTCTGAGAGCCATGAACAGACAATAGAACAATAAGACATCAGAATTCAAGAACATAGGCATCTCTAATACTTCTATGAATAGAGTCATTTATGGAAATTGTGTATTTGCTCGTTTCGTTTGTGTCATATAAATCTTGCCAAAAGAAAGAAGGGATAGCCTTAACATACCTGAGCCGATTCTCTTGACAATTTCTCCAACACATGTTCATTGCGATAAAACATAGAACGGCGGATCGAAGTAGAGGAAATATCCGTATGATATTATTTGAGAAAGATTGCATCGTACTCCTTTAGAATCGCAAAATCCTGTTGCCATAACATTATGTAGTGTCGTATGATTTTTGTAAGAAAAAATCACGTTGCTAACATATCAATTCTTATATGAACTTGATGAAGCCTCACGTTACTATAGCAAAATTTGAGTTAATCACGTTCTTAAGAATGGGTGTGACCCTCATGTTTTCAAGTCTTACATATTAAATGGATAGATCTCATGTTTTCAAGACTTACATACTAAATGGATAGGTGACTCACCTTCTTAAGAATGCAAAATCTCTTTCAATGTTGCCACCACATTCTTAAGGTTAATAGATGGCAATTTTGTGCCAAGTTTCCATAAACCCACGTGAATTTGTCGCCTAGTAATTATCCAAAGTCTTCACTTACAGAATCATCCGCAAAATCCAATTTACAAATTAATCTCCCACTTAAAAATTCATAATTACTCAATTATCCATAATTAAGAATTATCTCAAATTAAAATACTACTCATTTTTAGTACACCTTATATACTTTACTATCATGGTCATGTGGTACCTTTTATGGCACTAGTCCATAAACACAGTATATTATAGCTTGGACCGTATTTTATCCCAAAATGTCAAACTTCGGCAAAATTCATTTTTATCTATTTGCTTAACCTCTCACCTTCACACATTTACTCATCAATTGTTTGAAATAGCATAATTCTTATAATCTCAAAATAATCTCATTCCCGAACTTACGTCGATTAACTTATGACGAAACTTCAATGTACGAAAATGCGAGATATAACATCTCATTTTCGAGCTTTCATTAATTTACTTATGGCGTACTTTCACGTACGATATATGGGTTGTAACACCCCGAGGTAGGTAGAGTCCCTGGAGGGGAGGATCCTTTACGAGATTTCTTTGTCGGGGTCGAAGATGCTTCCGACCTGAATGACGCATCTAGCCTCTTCGAAGAGGCTCAATGAATCCTCAACCAGGTTGTATAACCAAAGAACCGGATCCTTAGTCAAAGCTATTTTAATAAGTACTCAGGCTTCTGATAACCTAGAAAATTTGCGAAGAACAATAATAGAAATTAGACTTGTAAAATAGGAAAATAATAAGAGCACAGAAATGTAAATATATTTCAGTTATGGTTCGAACGTATCTATACAAGTGGGATCTCACTCCCTTTTACAGAGAATTTCTTAATATAACGTCTACTCTTCTTAATGATTGAGCATCAATGTTTTTTTATGTCATTAATGTAGTGTTACAATAGGTAATCGTAATTGTTGCATGAATATTCTGTAACGTTTAGCTCATTGATTGGAGATCTATGAATATGCCCTTTATTCTGCCCTGGTCCATTCTGACTGTGTCTCTTCAACTCCTCAATTAGGCTGGAGCTCCCGCTTATAATTATCTCGTAGGTGTTTTACCCCGTACCTCTTTCTAATCTCTCATCCAGCTGTCATTTTTTCATTGCTCCACGTAGATGGCTTTATCATAGACAATATTACACATGTAATGCCTATTTTGTACATATACTTATAGTCCCCCCACTTACCATTTATTTATCAATAAAATATTTGGTACGTGGATACTCATTTATGGCGGGAACTTTTCGCCGCCTTTTCACTCGTACCATTGCATCTATCTCTAAACGTACATGTCGCTTGTCACTTCCATTAAATGCATGTGCCACGTGGTGATTAGATATTGGTTCTGCAACTCGTCAGCGTACTTTAGGGCTTTTTGCATCATCCACAAAGTGACAGTTTTAATAATAACTTTCACATCAGTGTTTTTCCCTTTTTTGACGGTTGCCTTTGTGTATAAATACCCCTTTTTTCCAACGCTTCTACAAAACAATTCTAACTTTCTTTTACTGTTTGCAAGTTCTTCTTTCATGCATATATGTCTTCTTTGAACCAAGCCCCCAAAAAAGTAATAACAGTTGATGAAGTATCTTCTTCTTCTGCTCTGATCCAGAGTAGGAGGGGCGGTAGATTGAGGAGTTTGGGCTCAACACTTTCTAGAGGTTCTTCTTCTTCTCAATGTAATGTTACACTCCCTCCAACTTCTAGGGTTAGTGTTACTCCATCTTCTTGTAGGGCTAGAGCTTTTAGATCTTCTTCTAAGAGTAGGGAGTCCAGTGAACCACTTAACGGGCCAAAGGTAGATGAAATCGTACCCGCTGAATTTTCTTTCATAGCTGACAGTAAAGCCATAACAAACCAGGTTACTTCCATGACGTCTCAGGATCGCGTTGATCTTTACCCTACCCAAATCACTGAGGTTTTGATTTCTCTTGTGCGCAGAGACTGTTGTTGGGAATTTGATTTCCTGGTCTTAGTCCCCAATGAAAATCAGAGGATAACTTCTTACAAAGCTGGCTACTCTTTTGTATATACTTACCCTTTTACTTTAGGTTTCAAGCCTCCCATCGACCCTGTCATTATAGAGTTTTGTCATTTTTTTAATGTGTGTTTGGGACAAGTCAGTCCTATCATCTGGAGGGCAGTAGCATGCCTCAGATGTTTGGCCAATTTGGTTTCACTTCCTTTTACCTTTTATCATCTTATTCATCTCTAGTCTCCTCAGTTATTCTGCCAAGTAGTTTTTACTCTTATGTCTAGAAGTAAGAGAGTTGCTAGTCATCCCTGATGATGATAAGGATAGAGGTTGGTATGTCAGGTTTGTTGCTGCCCCTACAAAAGGATTAGTAGGTGAAGAAAATTTACCCTTCTCTGAGAAGTGGAACTTTGCACGTAATTTTCGTTTACTCACTTCCTTCCTTATTCTTGATAGATGTTCAGTACCATGACTTGTTTTGCCCTTTTTTCAGCAACTAGGGGAACCGTCGAGGAGATCTCCGATTTTCGTGGTTGGGTAGAAAAATTGTTGTTGATTGCTCCAATGGAAGAACGTTCTTGGAAATACCTCTCTGTGAGGTTTGGTTGGAAAGTAAAAATTGATGGTAGTTTCTTTTACGTTTCATTTTTCTCTCTTTTTTTAACTTCTCTAATCCTTTTTGTTTGTTAGGGTTTCCCGCTCGTAGTGTCACTGCAGCTGCTATAACGACTTTGAAGCTCTCCTTGGCCAAGGCTCAAGAAATTATTTTAAATTCTTCTTCGTCTAAAAGGAAAGCGGATATGACTCAGGCCTTAGAAGATGAGGAGGAATAGGAAGAAGGCTCGCTGGTTCGAAGGCCATGAGCAAGAAGAAGAGTCAGGTCTGATGACGAATCTGCTCCCCTTACTTGTCCATCTTCCGTGCCTGAGCCTGATCATTCTATCCCTACGTATTTTGAAGAGGAAACTCTTTCTACTGCCAATGAGTATGTTGAGCAACTGTTCCATCAAGGTTTTGGCTCAATTTCAGAGGAGGCACCTCTTGCCATCTGTCCTCCTTCTGCTCTAGTGGAACTTCAGTCCGCCGCGCCTGTTGTCATTTCTGCTTCCCTGTCTGTGCCACCCATGGCTCCTTCATCTACCCTTACTATTGTGCCTTATATTATTGAAGTAGGGAATTCTAGTAATTGGGAGATAAAGCAAATTATGATCGAGGTTTCTGCGGAAGCCTCTGAAAGAAATCAGGCCAGGTAGATGTGTGGTTGAAGGCTTTGATTCGCCCGATTGAAAAGTCAAAATTGGAGAGTCATAGCTCCCTGACGTGGATGAATGAGATTGTACATTCATCTTGAAGGTATCGTTTATGTTATTTCTTCTTAAAACTAACCTTTACCGTATCTAATTTCTTCCTTTTTTGTGTAGATTAATCTCATTGGTACAAAGTTGATGAAAAGGATCGTACATACGGATCAGTTAATAAATGACTACCATACTGAGGCTGATAATTGGAAGGAACAATTTGAGAGAATTCAACTTGAAATGGAAGAAGTAGAGGAGGAAAAGTGTACCTTAGTGCAGCAGGTTAGAGTGATAGCAGCAGAATTAGCCATTAAGAAATCTTCGTTGAATCAAGCAGGAAATGATAAGAACATCCTGGAATCCTCATTTGCAGAACAACTTTCCCGTGCTTCTGAAGAAATAAGAAGCTTGAAGGATTTTCTAAACTAGAAGGAGGCTTAAGCTGGAGAACTCGTACAATCTCTTACTCAAACTTAAGAAGACCTCCGTGAATCCTCTAACAAGGTTCAATTTCTGGAGTGATCCTTTGCTCATTTACAAGCTTCTTATGATGCTGCTGTGGTTGAAAGAGATGAGCTGAGAGCAGATGTTGAACAATGCGAGAAGGGATATGAAGCTCTCGAGGATAAGGCAGTTGTTGATGTAAGTTGGGCTTACTTGAATGCCCGTCTTGATACAATAAAGGAAGTGGGCCAAGAAAACTTTGACTTACAAGCTGAAATTGCAAAAACTAAGGAGACAATTGAAAGGACTCGGCAAAGTCATAGTTTTTCATCATCTAAAGTTGAAGTTCCCGTGGGTGATGAAATCGTGCCTGATGAAGCTTCTGCCCAACCCTTTCCATCTCAAGTTGATCCTTCTGTTGATGAAGATAATCCCCTCAATGTCTAGTGAAAGTGTTTGCTAACCCCTTTCTTTTTTTTCTTTTGGAGAATCAATTGGTGGTTACCCCTGGTCCCATTTGGAGGTAAAGTTTGGTTGGTAAGTCCCCAATGATAACTTAGGGGAAATTTTGTATAAAAGAATTAGGTTTGGACTAAGTTGATACTTAGTTTCTACCGTCGTATAATAGTAATATTTAAATTTCTTGGCATGACTTGTGTTTTTTGAGTTTTCGTTTTACTCTCAAGTTTTTGCATAAACATGTTTTATGTTCGGGTTTTTGTTTCACCCTCTGTTATTTAACTTTGCATTAAAGATTCTTCAATTCTTCGTGTCTTTTCGAAACAAGCACGATTTAATAAAGAGGGCCCTTTTATGAACGACGCTTAATGGAGAAGACGTCTCAACTTCATAATGGTGTAAATATACAAAAGAGAGATATGAATTCACATGCTTATTTGAGTAATGCTTTGAAGAAAGTTTTTGTATTATTTGAACTTTCATAATACTTTACATGTGTTCAAGTATCGTTTATAACTATTTCATAATTGTTTTATTTTACAACAGAATTTAAATAAATACAAGGGTACAAGTTTCAACCCGTAACTAAAATATTTCTTTGACCTAAACATTCATTTATATTTACGAGTATGTTTTTTGTAGGTTTCTGAATCAGGCTTTGTGTTTTTGTCTTCAACTCTTAGCTTTCGCTCGTAACTTTTGATTTGTTGGGTATAATAGGTCTCCAGGCTTGAGCTCTGACTCTTTGTTAGTCTTCTTTCTTGAGCTTTGATTTTTTTGAAAGTCTTCTTTTCCTTACATACTGTATCATCCTCCAAGTGTTTGAGCTTTGAAGAATGAATTCTCGAGCACTTGACTAGTCATTCCTGATGGTCCTTTTCCTGAAAAGGAAAAACATACGGGACTCGAAGGTATATAGTTTAGATGATGACTGCTTAACCCTTTAATATGTCCATCATAAAGGTTGTAACCCTAGACCAGGAATTCAGTTACTTCCTCGTGTCTATTCAGGTCTAATATCACCATTTGGTTATGGGTTAGCTTTTTTCCTATCATTTAAAATGGTTAGAATAACTTTAACTCTACTAAATAAAATCATAAGTAATGATACCTAAACATGGGACTCTGATTGCTTAGAAGTAATAATTTTTCAAATGAACACATTCCAACTTGTTGGTAAGATACTACCGTCCATGGTTTCCAGCTCATAAGCACCTTTTCCGGCAATACCACGCACTTTGTAGGGTCCTTTCCAATTTGGATTTAACTTTCCAGATCCAGCCTCTTTTGTTGATTGAAAGACTTTTTAAGGAAAAAGTCCCCAATTTTAAAATATTTGAGGTGAGCTTTTCTGTTGTAATACCACTCTATAATTTGCTTTTGAGCTGCCATGCGAATTAAAGCGGCTTCTCTCCTTTGTTCAAGTAAATGCTGATTTGTCCTCAACTCATCGTTGTTTGTTTCTTCTATTGATGTTGTGAATCACGTACTTGGTTCACCAATAACCACTGGTATTAAGGCCTCCGAGCCGTAGACAAGTGTGAATGGGGTTTCTCCCGTGGTTGTTTTTGTTGTAGCTCTATAAGCCCATAATATTCCTGGTAGCTCTTCATGAAAATTTCCTTTTGATTTTTCCAATCACTTCTTCAAATTATTGATTATGGTCTAATTTGTTGACTCAGCTTGCCCATTAGCCACAAGATGATACGGTGAAGAAGTGATATGTTTGATTTGCCAGCTTTGGAAGAATTCCGTGATTTGTGAGCCTATGAATTGCGGGCCATTATCACATACAATTTTCTTTGGGACACTAAAGCGACATATGATGTTTCACCAAATGAAGCTTTTCACTTCTTTTTTTCGTACCTGTTTAAAAGCACATGTTTTTACCCATTTTGAGAAATAATCTGTTAATACAAGTATAAACCGTACCTTTCCTTTGTCTTGGGGTAAAGGTACTACTATATCTATTCTCCATTTAATAAATGTCCAAGGTGATATAACCGGATGTAGTAATTCTGCGGGTCGATGCTTGCTGTTAGCATATCGCTGACATTTATCGCATTTAGCTACCAAATTTTTAGCGTCTTCTTCCATCATAGGACAATAATACCCTACCTTGATTAGAGTTTTGAATAGAGATCTTCCACCTGTGTGGTTTCCACAACGTCCTTCGTGTACTTCTTTCATCACGTACTCAGTTCGATTAGGTCGGAGGCACCTTGCTAGGGGACCACCAAACATTTTGCGATATAAAGTGTCACGAACTAGGTAATACTATGCAGCTTTTCATCGAAGTTCTTGAGCTTCTTTCTTATCTTCAGGCACGGTACCATTCGGCAAAAAAAAATACAATTTCGTTTCTCTAATCCCAGGGTAGATTATTAAATGTTACCTTATTCCGGTCCTGGTCAATTGCTGAATGAAATAAATGTATCACAATAAAGTTGCGATCCTACCTGTCAGCCTTTGAACTTCTTTTTGCTCGTGAGTATATAAGGTATTTCTTCAATAGCTTTAATTTGAGAAGGATTTACTTCGATGCCTCTATTTGATACAAGAAAACCCAAAAATTTACCTGATTCAACGCCAAAGGCGCACTTTTCTTGATTTAGTTTCATGTTATACTTGCGGAGGATCTCGAATGTAGTTGAAAGATGTTGGAAAGTGTCTTCTTCTTCTGTTGACTTCACCAATATCTTATCAATGTGTACCTCCATTATTTTCTTCAGATGTTCCTGTAACATCTTGGTCACTATCATTTGATACGTGGCTCCAACAGGTTTCAAGCCAAAAGGAATGACTTTGTAATAGTAAGTCCCCTTGTTTGTAATAAAGGAAGTTTTTTCCTCGCTTGAGGGGTCCATTTTTATCTGGTTGTAACCAGAATATGCATCTAGAAATCTTAATAATTCATGACATGCAGTGGCATCAATCATTTGATCTATGTGCAGTAATGGAAATAAATCTTTTGGGCATGCTTTATTTAAATCAGTGTAATCTACGCATACTCTTCATTTACCGTTCTTTTTAGGTATTACTACAATATTAGCTAACCAGTTGAGATATTTTACCTCCCATATTGAACCGATTATCACTTGATTCTTGAATGATCCCTACTTCTTTTTCTTTTGCTTGACAGGTACGAATGATGGGTCTTCATTTAGTTTATGAGTCATCACCTCCGGGGGTATACCTGTCATATTTGAATTGGACCAGGCAAAACAATCTGCATTAGATTTCAAGAATTCAATTAACTTACCTCTTCTAGTCGAGCTTAGCCTTGCTTCTATGTGGATTTTTTTCTCAGGCTTATGTCACGACCCAAAACCTATGGGTTGTGATTGCACCGGACACCACTGTCAGGCAAGCCAACCCCTTAATCAGTTGAAATACCTTCCTGTTTAACAATTTCGAAATCGTTGCCTTTATTGCATTTCATAATCAAATAAATAAATTTTTGTAAATTAAACACGACAAGAAATCTATTTAATTCCATAAAACAAGACACAACACATCCCTAGAAACCGGTGACACAAGTACATGAGTAGTTTCTAAGAATTTATACAATTATACAACTCTTGTCCGAGAAATAAATGGGACAAAGGCAATAGATATAGAATGTAAGTACACAGAAGGGAGACTCCGGCAGCTGTGGAACGCTTCTGGATGAATGCAGCCCGTATAAGTCTTCCAAGCCAATCACTGTACTATAAAGGTACCTGTGCAACAAAATGCACAGAAAGTGTAGTATGAGTACATATACATATATGTACCCAGTGAGTATCCCGTCTAATCTCGAAGAAGTAGTGACGAGAGGTCGACTCGATACTCACTAAGGTCCAGCAGTAATAAAGTAAGCAGGATGTAAGGAAAACTGCAGGCAAGTAAAGAAATAATCAAGTACATCAATATCCGGCATAGAATAACAATCTCAAATCAAACAAGTTTGGTATCCGCCATGGCGTACGACCCACTCCCATATGGCGTACGACCCTGGTAGTCTCAATCTCGCCGTGGCGTACGGCCCGATCCCACCCTGGTAGTCTCAATCTCATCGTGGCGTACGGCTCGATC
The DNA here is from genome assembly GCA_005239495.1 of Nicotiana undulata. Classification (NCBI taxonomy): domain Eukaryota; kingdom Viridiplantae; phylum Streptophyta; class Magnoliopsida; order Solanales; family Solanaceae; genus Nicotiana; species Nicotiana undulata. Next base: position 21,199 of record ML276235.1, on the reverse strand, counting down.
CCACCCTAGTAGTCTCAATCTCGCCATGGCGTACGACCCGATCCCACCCTGGTAGTCTCAATCTCGCCGTAGCGTATGGCCCGATTCCACCCTGGTAGTCTCAATCTCGTCGTGGCGTACGACCCGATCCCACCCTAGTAGTCTCAATCTCGCCGTGGAGCACGGTTCGATCCCATAATATAATCAATCATCAATCTGCTGTGGCGTACGGCCCGATCCCATAATATAATCAATCATCACTCTGCCGTGTCGTACGGCCCGATCCAATAATATAATCAATCATCATTCTGCCATGGCGTACGGCCCGATCCCATCCCGTGATTTTCTTATCACTATTAAGTCAAGCCAAGTATCACAACGTTCAAAGACAACAGTACCAATCACACAAGTATACAAGTCATATCTATGTTATAACAGGGAAAAACAATGAACATG
>ML276235.1:0-20387 GCA_005239495.1 Nicotiana undulata | reverse complement strand
CCCCAATTTTCATATCAAATCTATGTAATAAATCTTGTATTTAACTTGAAAATAAGTAGAAACAACTTACCTTTGATGCTTGATGAAACTCCCCTTGAAATGCTCTCCAAAATCATCCAAGTCAAATGAAAGAAATGAAGAAAATGGGCCAAATTCGTGTTTAAAGAATCTGTCCATGCTTCACCGGGTTGTACATTGCACTTGTGCTGTACATGTTGTTCATCCTATTAAAATTCCCTTGCTTAACACCTTTTGTTAAGACACCCATAAATTCTTGTAGAAATATACAAATAACAAACGGTTTAAGGATTTAGAAACTAGACTCGAAGATCTTTAATTTGATAGGTTGTACACCATATAACTCTTTATATATCCCGAGCTATGAGCTTCCAAAGTCGGCCCTGTGCATTTGAAAATTTTATCAAAACTGCTCGACCAGCCACCTTCAACGGATCATATATTTCAGTACAATTAATTAAATGATGCATGGTTTAATATTCTAAATACTAGATTTAAAGGGCTACAAATTTCATGTTTTGCAAATTTTGAGATTCCTTATATATTTCGATATATAAGCTTCCAAAGTAGGCTCCTCGTGCACTAATTGCTGCTCAAAATCTGCAGAACCAGCACTCTTTTCTTCTTTTTTTTTTTTGTCCGAATTCATTCCGTTAACCTTCCGAAATCCACCCGAGGCCCTCGAGACCTTAACCAATTATACCAACATGTCCCAAAATATGATACAAACTCGCTCGAGGCCTCAAATCACATCAAACAACGCCGAAATCTCGAATCGCACTAAAATTCAAACTTTATGAACTTTGAAATTTCAATTCTACATCCGATGANGAATCACCATACGGAGATATTCCCAAACTCAGAATCCCAAACGGACATCAATATCATTGAAATGCGCTTGAAGCCAAACTTAGAAAATTTCTTAAAAAATGCTAACTTCCAGAATATACACCGACACGCTCTCGGGTTATCCAAATCCCGATCCGGACCTATGCCCAAGTCTGAAATCATCATACGAACTTGCTGGAACCTTCAGTTCGTGATTCCGAGGTCGTTTACTCAAAATTCAATCCCAAAACCAAATTGAATCAACTTAAGAACTTAAGAAATTCTAGAATTCACTTGAATGCGCCAAACCGGCCTATACTACTCGGAATGACTTCAAATTTGCGAAAAAGTTATAAATGACATAACTAAACTATTCCCGGTCTCGGAATTTCATTCGGACCTCGGGAACGTAAAATCACATTTCAAGCCAATTTTAAATTCTTTAAAAATCCTCAAAACTTCATTAACTCCAATTTTCTCATTTTGATCCGAAACCCGTCAAACCAAGTCCGTTTCTTACCAAATTTCACAGATAACTTAAATAACACATATTGAACCTGTTCCGGGCTCCAAAATAATAATACAGGCCCGGCCGCACAGGTTTTACATCAAAGTTCATTTTTCATAAGCCTTTAATATTTTCATAAAACAATTTCCTTTAAAAATGCATTTCTCTGACTTGGGTCCTCGGAATTCGATTCCAGGCATACGCCCAAGTCCCATATTTTCCTACGGACCGTCGGATCACGGATCCGAGTCCGTTCACCAAAAATGTTGACCAAAGTCAACTTTATTCAACTAATTATCATAAATTCTACTCTTTATCAAGTTTCCACATAAATGCTTCCCGGCTACACGCCCGGGCTGCGCACGCGCATCGAGGTGAGATTGACGGAGGCTTTCAGGGCCTCGGAACACAGTCATAATTAAATTTACATAAGATGACCTTTTGGGTCATCACAGTTTACTCAATTTCCTCAACTTAAGGCTTCTGAAATGAGAATTTTCCTTTAAATTAACCCTGAACCCCTAAATTTCAACTCTGACATTACCCACAAGTCACAATACCCTAAATGAAGTTGTTCATGACTCCCAACTACTGAACGACGCGCTGGATCTCAAAACGACCGGTCGGGTCGTTACATTCTCCCCCACTTAAACAGACGTTCGTCCTCGAACGAGCCAGAAACTGCCCCAAAATTACCTGGAATCACTATTTAACACCTCGTGCACCTACCGTGCTGACACAGCCCATTTGAACACATTAACTTGATAAAATCTGAAGATATTCCATTTTTTTACATATATTAAACTCAGACCCCAGTTCCAACACTTGAAATTATCTTTCATGCCTGATTCTAACATGCACACCGAATCAACTACCACAAGAGGCATCAGAACACAACTGCGTATCCTTGCTGAATCAGCACCATACACCAGATAATCCATCATCTGACCACAATGACGCTCCCTGAACCTTAACAGCCAGAATTCTACGAATTTGATACTCTCGATGCACTTTATAAGATACACACATACATCCTGCTATAATGCTGACGATACCACCACAACGGAGGAAATGTGTAGAAATTCCTAACCAACTGCAGAGTTAACTAAACATTGAAATCCTTTCTCCTGACTAAGATCATCATCTCATTACAACCAATGATGGTGATTGTCCTGTAATATACTTGCATAGTCTTATCACACCGATCCCAGATTTATAAATTTCGTCTTACCCAATATGAACTGCTAAGACAACCAATAACCCCAAACAAGACCATTAGCCTCACACGATGCCACAATGCGCCAATAGGCCACAATTCGAACACGACACATAAAGAAATGACTCCGGAAGGGACTACTCAACTCACGCAACTAATATGAACTTTCCTCAGAAAATTATAAAGTAAGACACAAGAAAATAATTACAGGAGCCTTGCTCAACATCACACTATTCCGATCCAAATAACATACTCATGGCGGCGTGCCACCCGATCCCATCATAAGACTTACATAAGAAAATATACACGGAGCTTAATTGCTCACTATTACAAATCACTGAATATCGGTCAGAAGCACGTTAAGTGCATAATACCATTATGGGGACACTGATAGAGCCATATGCCACAAAACTCAAGCACAACTGAGGTGAGATATATAATCTGAATATTAAGAGCCATTCTACTCACTTAACCTCATCGCCACGCGGAAATCTAAACACATAAGAATTTATCAAGTCGTTTCACAACTCACACGGCACAATCACAATATCACATGAATTTAACGAAGACAGGACAACACCTGATATCCCAATACCCCTCCTTGAGGAGCGCTATACTGAAATAAACACATCTGACTCGCATGAAGCCCATAATTTGTTTAAATCCATTCATTCACTTCAAGTCGATTCTGCTCGCACTGAACTAGGCTGATAGCCTTACCTGGGTCCATAATACCCCAATTCCTATCATAATACACAAGAATAACAATCATAGCCGGGGCAAACACCCCACAATCCACCATCAACTGAACCAAATGCCTTCCAGGCATAAATTCTCAATTAAGCAATATTGCATTTCCTTATACTTGGTCCAAATCTTCAATCTATCAGGTGACTACGAGTCACACTTACATAATCTTCCCGTAGTCATGCTCTCACGGCATTCCACACAAGGCAACAAGTCTGCACATCCTTACTCCTGATTCCACAATTGCTGCAAGACAAATCAAGAACCCATAACCAGGATACAAAGCCTCTTTCCTCAAACGCCATTCTCTGGTGACACAGAAGACAATACCATCTTACTATAAACATTCAAATACTTTGCCCTTGCTCCTCCGAGCTCATGACATCCTTGTTAAAGTAGCACACCAATATCAATTCTTACTTCCAGTCACATACCGCTTTTTGCACATAACATGCCAATATGATATGGCGCAAAATTCCATCATAACCCCTGAACCATTATTAGGGTGAACACTTTATTACCTAGGAACCCTTTTTACTGACTTCAATTCATGAGAACCATAACAACTCACAAGTGAGCTCTCACAATCATAATACATGCAATTCCTTAAGTAGTAATCTGAACCGCCATAAACCTTCCGGAAATCAACCTATACCTGACAGGCCATAGCACCTGAATGCTCCTAGGTGAAATTCATTACGACGGTCGACATGCCCTGCACACATTTATCGAATGCCATGCTCAATTACCTCTTTACTCCTTTCCCTTAGCTGTAACAACTTTCCAATATGCCGACAATCCGCAACTCCATGAGAACACAACCCCACAACCCAACTGCAGGTGGTAGGACTCCCCCACTTTGGTTAACCTCATTCCTTTAAGCACTACCCGACTTCCTTTCCTTACGCCTGGCCTTTTTGAAATGGAACCACCACCTATCATTTTTCACATATCTTCCTTCATCGCGTACTTCTCTATTGCGTCCTTCATTCAACATCCTTCTTTATAGCTCTTTGAGCCAGCAGATCACCACAACTTCGAACTCTCCGAAGATCATCTTTCTCGAGTTGCCTTCATTAGAGGTAACTGTTCAATTCTGAACCACTACACACCACGATCTCTGACAACCGCTTCTTCAACACCGCTTCACAGCACTCTAACCCCATGCGACCTAAGATCTATAACACCGGCGAATTTAACATATCATATTCGATCAAATGACGACACCACAACATAGGTGAATACTCCACCTTGCTCGATAGCACCAAGATTACTACTTTATCAATCCGAACCGGACCATTCATAGTCCAAGTGCCTTTCCTCCGTCGGAACTAAAATACTGAAATCTCGAAACCATTCCTGAGAAGACCTCCCTTTAAATCATTCATTGCCCCTACATATGGGCAAGCATCCTACTATCCTATCAACACCGCGCGATATCCAATTGTAAGCATTATAACAACCTGGTCATAGCCTCAAAGTCCTCAGAAACACAATTAATGAGCTGAAATAACATATTATTTTCCTGCAGGGCAACAACAACAATCCCAACCAACTGCACATGGAAAACATCTCGCACCACATCCATAGTATCATTAAAAGTTCTCAACCCTTGATTCATAACAAGCGCTTCGCGACGCGTAAGATTGAGTAGGAAGAAGCATAGGCATAAGCCTTAAAGGTATCAAGTCGCACGATGAGGAATCAAGAAGGAAAGTACTCGTAACAGCCTTGTAGCCTCTCGAAGATAAGTACAGACGTCTTCGTACCGATCCACAAGACTCTACTAGACTTGCTCATGACTTATGAAACCCACGAGAAACTAGAGCTCTGATACCACGTTGTCACGACCCAAAACCTATGGGTTATGATGGCACCGGACACCATTGTCAGGCAAGCCAACCCCTTAATCAGTTGAAATACCTTCCTGTTTAACAATTTCGAAATCGTTGCCTTTATTGCATTTCATAATCAAATATATAAATTTTTGTAAATTAAACACGACAAGAAATCTATTTAATTCAATAAAACAAGACTCAACGCATCCCCAGAACCCGGTGACACAAGTACATGAGCAGTTTCTAAGAATTTATACAATTATACAACTCTTGTCCGAGAAATAAATGGGACAAAGGCAATAAATATAGAATGTAAGTACACAGAAGGGAGACTCCGGCAGTTGTGGAACGCTTCTGGATGAATGCAGCCCGTATAAGTCTTCCAAGCCAATCACTGTACTATAAAGGTACCTGTGCAACAAAATGCACAGAAAGTGTAGTATGAGTACATATACATATATGTACCTAGTGAGTATCCCGTCTAATCTCGAAGAAGTAGTGACGAGAGGTCGACTCGATACTCACTAAGGTCCAACAGTAATAAAGTAAGCAGGATGTAAGGAAAACTGTAGGCAAGTAAACAAATAATCAAGTACATCAATATCCGGCATCAAATAACAATCTCAAATCAAACAAGTTTGGTATCCGCCGTGGCGTACGGCCCGCTCCCATATGGTACTCAATCTCGCCGTGGCGTACGACCCGATCCCACCCTGGTAGTCTCAATCTCGCCGTGGCGTACGGCCCGATCCCACCCTGGTAGTCTCAATCTCGCCGTGGCGTACGGCCCGATCCCACCCTGGTAGTCTCAATCTCGCCGTGGCGTACGGCCCGATCCCATAATATAATCAATCATCAATCTGCCGTGGCGTACGGCCCGATCCCATAATAATCAATCATCACTCTGCTGTGTCGTACGGCCCGACCCAATAATATAATCAATCATCATTCTGCCGTGGCGTACGGCCCGATCCCATCCTGTGATTCTCTTATCACTCTTAAGTCAAGCCAAGTATCACAACGTTCAAAGACAACAGTACCAATCACTCAAGTATACAAGTCATATCTATGCTATAATAGGGAAAAACAATAAACATGTTGTGTCCTAACTATTCGGACGAAGCAGTAATAGCCAGTACGTACGGACTCTCGTCACTCGGTGCGTACGTAGCCCCCAAGCAAGATCACATAGCAAACAAGGTTACCCAGAGGGACAATTTCCCTCTTAAGAGGTTAGAAAGGAGACTCACCTCGCTCCGAAGATTCATCACCAGCTTCCAAGCCTCTACGACGATTAAAAATGGATGCGCACGCTCCCAAACTATCCAAATAACGATAATTCAATGAAACTATACTCAATAGATCATAACCAATTCAAATTATAAAGTTCCTCAGCCCGACTAGATGAAATAACCAAAATGCCTTCGGGCCCACGTGCCCGGACCTCGAAATTTCTTGAACAAAATCTCTACCCGAAGCTTTACTAATTCAATTATACAATTTACTTCAAAAATTCATGCTCAAATCGTGGCAAAAGATCACATTTTCCATATTCTAGGTTTCTTAGCAAATTCCCACATTTTTTCCCAATTTTCATATCAAATCTATGTAATAAATTCTGTATTTAACTTGAAAATAAGTAGAAACAACTTTCCTTTGATGCTTGATGAAAACCCCCTTGATATGCTCTCCAAAATCATCAAAGTCAAATGAAAGAAATGAAGAAAATGGGCCAAATTCGTGTTTAAAGAATCTTCCCATGCTTCACCGGGTTATACCTTGCACTTGTGTTGTACAGGTTGTATATCCTATTAAAAATCCCTTGTTGAACACCTTCTGTTAAGATACCATAACTTCTTGTAGAAATATCCAAATAACAAACGGATTGAGGATTTATAAACTAGACTCGAAGATCTTTAATTTCATAGGTTGTACACCATATAACCCTTTATATATCCCGAGATATGAGCTTCCAAAGTCGGCCCTGTGCATCTGAAAATTCTATCGAATCTGCTCGACCAGCCACCTTCAACCGATAATAAACTTCAGTACAATTGTCCAAATGATGCACGGTTTAACATTCTAAAAACTAGATTGCAAGGGATACAACTTTCATGTTTTGCAAATTTACCGATTCCATATAGATTTCGATATATAAGCTTCCAAAGTAGGCTCCTCGTGCACTAATTGCTGCCCAAAATCTGTAGAACCAGCAGTCTTTTCTTCTTCATTTTTTTGTTCGAATTCATTCCCTTAACCTTCCGAAATCCACCCGATGCCCTCGGGACCTTAACCAATTATACCAACATGTCCCAAAATATGATACGAACTCGCTCGAGGCCTCAAATCACATCAAACAACGCCGAAATCTCGAATCGCACTAAAATTCAAATTTTATGAACTTTGAAATTTAAACTTCTACATCCGATGCCGAAACCTATCAAATCACGTCCGATTGACCCCAAATTTTTCACACAAGTCATATTCGACATTACGGACCTGCTCCACCTTTCGGAATTCGAATCCGACACTGATAACAAAAAGTCAAACTTCTCAAAAACCATCAAATTTCTATCTTTAGCTAAATGACTTCAAAATGACCTCCGGACATCCGAATTCACTTCCGATCGCGCTCCCAACTCCCGAATCACCATACGGAGCTATTCCCAAAATCGGAATCCCAAACGGACATCAATATCATTGAAATGCGCTTCAAGCCAAACTTAGGAAATTTCTTAAAAAATGCTGTCTTCCACAATATACACCGAAACCCTCTCGGGTTATCCAAATCTCGATCCGGACATATGCCCAAGTCCGAAATCATCATACGAACCTGCTGGAACCTTCGGATCCCGATTCCGAGGTCGTTAATCAAAATTCAATCCCAAAACCAAATTGAATCAACTTAAGAATTTAAGAAATTCTAGAATTCACTTCAATGCGCCAAACCGGCCTATACTACTCGGAATGACTTCAAATTTTGCAGACAAGTTATAAATGACATAACGGAACTATTCCCGGTCTCGGAATTTCATTCGGACCTCGGGAACATAAAATCACATTTCAAGCCAAATGTCAAATTCTTTAAAAATCCTCAAAACATCATTAACTCCAATTTTCTCATTTTGATTTGAAACCCGTCAAACCAAGCCCGTTTCTTACCAAATTTCACAGATAACTTAAATAAAATATATTGAACCTGTTCCGGGCTCCGGAATCATAATACGGGCCCGGCTGCACAGGTTTTACATCAAGGTTCATTTTTCATAAGCCTTTAATATTTTCATAAAACAATTTCCTTTAAAAATTCATTTCTCGGACTTGGGTCCTCGGAATTCGATTCCGGGCATACGACCAAGTCCCATATTTTCCTACGGACCTTAAGGGACCATCGGATCACGGATTCGAGTCCGTTCACCAAAAATGTTGACCAAAGTCAACTTTATTCAACTAATTATCATAAATTCAACTCTTTATCAAGTTTCCACATAAAGGCTTCCCGGCTACGCGCCCGGGCTGCGCACGCACATCGAGGTGAGATTGACGGAGGCTTTCGGGGCCTCAAAACACAGTCATAATTAAATTTACATAAGATGACCTTTTGGGTCATCACAGTTTACTCAAAATTCCAGTCTTACTCAATTTCCTCAACTTAAGGCTTCTGAAATGAGAATTTTCCTTTCAATTTAACCCCGAACCCCTAGATTTCAACTCTGACAATACCCATAAGTCACAATACCCGAAATGAAGTTGTTCATGACTCCCAACAACTGAACGACGTGCTTGATCTCAAAACGATCGGTCGTGTCGTTACATTCTCCCCCACTTAAACAGACGTTCGTCCTCGAACGAGCCAGGAACTGCCCCAGAATTACCTGGAATCACTATTTAACACCTCGTGCACCTGCCCGTGCTGACACAACCCATTTGAACACATTAACTTGATAAAATCTGAAGATATTCCATTTTTTTCCATATATTAAACTTAGACCCCAGTTCCAACACTTGAAATTCTATTTCATGCCTGATTCTAACATACGCACCGAATCAACTACCACACGAGGCATCAGAACACAACTGCGTATCCCTGCTGAATCAGCACCATACACCGCATAATCCATCATCTGACCACAATGACGCTCCCTGAACCATAACAACCAGAATACTACGAATTTGATACTCTCAATGCACTTTATAAGATACACACATACATCCTGCTATAATGTTGACGATACCACCACAATGGAGGAAATGTGTAGAAATTCCTAACCAACTGCAGAGTTAACTAAACATTTAAATCCTTTCTCCTGACTAAGATCATCATCTGATTACAACCAATGATGGTAATTGTCCTGTAATATACTTGCATAGTCTTATCACACCGATCCCAGATTTATAAATTTCGTCTTACCCAATATGAACTGCTAAGACAACCAATCACCCTAAACACGATCATTAGCCTCACACGATGCCACAATGCGCCAATAGGCCACAATTCGAACACGACACATAAGGAAATGACTCCGGAAGGGACTACTCAACTCACGCAACTAATATGAACTTTCCTCAGAAAATTACGAAGTAAAACACAAGAAAATAATTACAGGAGCCTTGCTCAACATCACACTGTTCCGATCCAAATAACATACCCATGGCGGCGTGCCACCCGATCCCATCATAAGACTTACATAAGAAAATATACACGGAGCTTAATTGCTCACTATTACAAATCACTGAATATCGGTCAGAAGCACATTAAGTGCATAATACTATTCTGGGGACACTGATAGAGCCATATGCAACAAAACTCAAGCACAACTGAGGTGAGATATATAATCTGAATATCAAGAGCCATTCTGCTCACTTAACCTCATCGCCACGCGAAAATCTCAACACATAAGGATTTATCAAGCCGTTTCACAACTCACACGGCACAATCACAATATCACATGAATTTGATGAAGACGGGACAACACTTGATATCCCGNCATACTGAAATAAACACATCTGACTCGCATGAAGCCCATAATTTGTTTAAATCCATTCATTCACTTAAAGTCGATTCTGCTCGCACTGAACTAGGCTGATAGCCTTACCTGGGTCCATAATACCCCAATTCCTCTCATAATACACAAGAATAACAATCATAACCGGAGCAAACACCCCACAATCCACCATCAACTGAACCAAACGCCTTCTAGGCATAAATTCTGAATTAAGCAATATTGCATTTCCTTATACTTGGTCCAAATCTTCAATCAATCAAGTGACTACGAGTCACACTTATATAATCTTCCCGTGGTCATGCTCTCACGGCCTTCAACACAAGGCAACAAGTCTGCACATCCTTACTCCTGATCCCACAATTGTTGAAAGACAAATCAAGAACCCATAACCAGGATACAAAGCCTCTTTCCTCAAACGCAATTCTCAGGTGACACAGAAGACAATACCAGCTTACTCTAAACATTCAAATACTTTGCCCTTGCTCCTCCGAGCTCATGACATCCTTGTTAAAGCCGCACACCAATCTCAATTCTTACTTCCAGTTACATACGCTTTTTGCACATAACATGCCAATATGATATGGCGCAAAACTCCATCATAACCCCTGAACCATTATTAGGGTGAACACTTCATTACCTAGGAACCCTTTTTACTGACTTCAATTCATGAGAACCATAACAACTCACAAGTGAGAATATGTCTCTATTTAATTCACGTATTAGGTATTTTTAGGAGGATATATTACTTTGAATCTATTTTATTTTAATATAATCTTTGAAAGTACCAAAAAATATTTCAACTTTAATTTTTAGTTTCATTTTAAATATAATAATTTATTAAAATCAATTAAGAGTTATCTTATATTTTATTATATTACTTTAGAATTGAATTAAGTTTTCAACTTATTCTTAGCCCAATTTTGTTAAATTTTAGAGCCCAGTTTAGCTACCACTAGCCCAATTTTAGATAGCCCATCAAGACCTTAACCTTAAACTCTCCAACCCTAGAAGACACCCATACCTACAAGAACAAATGCCACCCCACTGTCGCCGCCACGCCAAGCCGCCGGAATGCCTCCACAGCCACCGAACTTCCTCCTCTCAACTCATTTCCTCTCCGAAAAACTCTTCATCGTCAAACTCCCACAAGCCACCTCACCACCCCTCCCAAACAGTGAGCAGCCAATTCCCTACACAGCCACTCGCCACCTTCATCTTTAACAACCACCCTCAACGAACTCCAGCAGCCACGCCACTCAATTTCTCCGGAAATTCGGCAATCTCTAGTAAATTGCCGCCATCCCACTTATCATTCCGGCCGTCACCACCAAGACACCGGCGACCACGTCTCAAATCTGTCATCACCTATCTCAAATACACAATAACCACCTCTACCCTATCTTAATCCATCACCCCCCACTGAACCCCTGTCCGGCCGAGACTCATCTCATTACCGTCGCACCGCCGCCGGAGAAACCAACAACCATCAACCCTAAAAACACCTCCCACCAGCAGACCCCATCCTCTTCTGACCTTAGCCGTTCAGCCGTCACTCCTCAAAGTCAGAAGCAGCTGCTACTTTCATAACCAAGGCTCACCGGAAATCCGACAACAAAAAAAACCAATCGAAAAACAAAAAAAAAATAGAAAAAGTGAAAATGAGAAAAATAGAAAAATATAAATAGAAAAATCATTTCTTCTTATTCACATTTCGAATCCGCGCTTGATTGAGTTTCTGGTTACAATCCGAGATTCTAACAAGCTTTTCAGCTTTCCGGTCTAATTCGAGTTGCGTACGAGGTTCTGTCCGTTGTTAAATTCTTGCACATCGAAGTTGGATTAAAATTGAGGTTCATCTCTTACCTTTATTTTGATTTTTTCTATTTGTGTTTTGTGCTCAATCTTTGGTGATTATGAATGTCGATTGATTGTTCTGTTGGTATGTTTATTGAACTTATTGCAAGTGAATTTGAAATTTGAATTGGAATCATATGCTTAATTTGATATGTGACTCAAAAAAAATTGGATCTAATAGTTATGGAACGAGGTAAAACACAAGTTGTTAGTATTCTAAATTTTTCATAGATCTTTTATTAATTTATCGGTTGGAGCATGTTTAGACCGATCATATTTGGGTAGGCAAACCTTTAGGACGTTCGTATTTTAGCTTCTTTTGAGGCGAGAGGTCGCCCTTTAGTTAAATTTATCCGGGGAATGCCCTGAAGGATTTGTACATATTTTATCCAGGGTATGCCCCGAAGTGAATGTAAATAAAGGCCAAAGACGGAACAATTTGAGGAAGCATAAAATAGGATTTTTATTTTTACTTTTCTTTTTCTATTTTCTTTTAATAGGTGGGGACGACCTCGAGCCTCTTTTGATTGTTTATTTTTCTTTTATGTGTTTTATAACTCAATCTTAATATTCTTTAAAGCCAACTGGATCGAGTACGCAACCATGATTTTCATGGGACTCGGAGAATGCCTAACACCTTCTCCCCGAGTCAAATTAACCCTCTTACCCGAATCTCTGGTGCAAACTGGTTTAAGAGTCAAATGTGTTTTTGAAAGGAAATTATTTTAAAAAAAAACGATGACCTAGCACACAAAAATCAAATGCCAGGTAGCGACTCTAAAAATCCTTTTAAAACACAATTTCTTTGTCACTTTCAAAATTGAAAACCTTTTTAAGCTTTACAAAAACCTTTTTATTCATTTTAAGAGGGTTTAGTGAAGTTTGTAAAAAAAATGATGTGACACACAACTCTTAGTGAAAATATATTTACCGAGCTACCTGGATCAATCAATACTCGCTTCACGTTAGTTTCATGTATAAGTAAATATATTACTAGTGCGTCTTTATGTGAGACCAATAATCCATCAGCATCTGCATCGTCAAATGAAATATTGTCGGCCTCAAAGGTCTCACGAGTCCTTTTCTGGTGGGTTACTGTGAACTTCGTCATATTTCTTGCTGAAGTATAGGTTACGCCATTAACCTCCTCTCCTCCGTTTATCACGTATACAGTTCTATTCGGAGATGGTGGTTTTGGGGGCTCTTGCATGTTCTTCATATATGCCTGTTTACCTTTTTCACTAAACAATTCCGTTAAATAGCCTTGTTTTAATAAGTGTTCTACCTCATGTTGTAGTAACCTGCATTGATGTTTTGTGCCCGTGATCATTGTGGAATTCACACCAGAAGTCTTGGTTCCTTCTGTTTGGATTTGATATCATCTCCTTGGGCCATTGAACTTTATCACCCATATTTCTTAATATTGTAATTAACTCGAAAGTACTTACATTGAAGTTGTAGTATCCAATTCTTGCATATGGTTATTACCACTATTTTGTTCATCTCGATCCTTTCTGGATCTTGATGATGATGAACTTGAATCACCATTCAGGTATGGATCCATTTTCTAGGGTTTGAGAATGACAGATACCCCAAGACCATTCTAGTCAAGACTGTTGCATACACGAGCTGCTTGAGGAATTTTTTTATTTTTGAGTCTATATTATATTGTCTTTTAATTTTTAGTCTTGTATAGTAGTATCGAGTCTGTCAGTCTAATTAAGATTGTTGAGTCTTTTGTTATAGTACATTCTGTTTTGTATTTGAAAACAAAAAAAAAGTTATAAATGGAAAATTCAAAAAGATTTTTTTAGTTTATTTTATCCATCATTTTTTCTGAACTACGCTTGGTCTGATTTATGTGGAATATGATACGCAGGAAACCCACATAGGGTTCGATCAAATCATTTAAAAAGAAAAAAAAAAAGAAAAAAAAAGATAGAAAGAAAATGGTGATAATTAGGAAGAAAAGGGAGGAAGGAAAATGAGCAAACCAAGGAGTGCTAGAAAAGTAAAAAGAGAAAATTGAAACAAACAAAATTGGGATGATGTCAAATGACCTTGTGACCCTTGAAGTCATTCTAGAACCGTTAATTGTTGCTAGATGCATTGCACACAACGTGATATTTCTATCTGATAAATGCCCTAACGCTAACATGTTGACTTTGTTTTGCTCTTTATTAGTACTTCAATTGTTATCATAACAGAAGGTGGTTAGTTTGTGGCATTCTAGCGAGTCATCCGTCCAACACAAGGTCAAAGAGCAAGATAGCCATGGCTAGCAAAGACTTGGACACAGGTGTTGTTGATCCGTCTAAGGAGATTGTCGGATCAGAATTTGGGTTAAAAGAAGAGGTCCTAAGTTTGAAAGGAAAGATATCCGAATTATACCAAGCCTGGATTAGTGAGCGTTCTCCACCATTATTTCCCACTAACTACACTGAAAGCGTTGTCACCATTATGCCACTGTTACAAATCATGATTCCTATTGTTGTTGATATCTCCCCACAACCTTTTCACACTCCACCCGCAAAACCACCTCAAAGGAGTCAATGAGCCATTTGGTGAAGAAAATGTGACTGAAGATGGTGAAGGTCCCAGTAATTTTGATGTGCAACTTTGTGGCTAAGATCTCGAGCTTAGTAATTAGAAAACACCTCATTTCCTCGTTGGGAAGGAGTCTTGGCAGTTCATTTTGACATCTTTTCTGCTATCTGGTTATTTCGGGGTTGTAATGCGGACTTTATCTTGCTTGTTTTGGTGATTCAAACCCTTCTATCCTCTTTTGCTAATCTCTAGGAGTCTTGTTAATTAGTTTTGTGTCTATCACCTAGGTTGTTTCGGTGTTGATCAAACCCTTCCGTCGTTTGGTCAAATGAAATTTTGCTTTTGTTATTTGCAGGCTTCGTTTAGTTATTTTCTTGTATATAGTTCTCTCAGTCCAGTTCTACTAACATGATATGCATGTGGAATATTTAGCCAGATCTTGAAAGCTAATCTAATCATGGAATATTGAAATACAGTTTGAATTTGGTAAAAATATGCATTTGAGAAAACAAGTAAAGAGTCACGCATTCTGAGATAACCTAAAGCTTGAATTGAGTGAAATTGAGGCAGTCAGTATGGGAAATCAAGAGGCTGATGAAAGCATGCAACAAGGGAACGCCTCTCAAGTAGTTTGAAGTAGATCAATCAGTGCTGAAATGCATTCTTCCACATCGAGATAAGGTTGAGTCAAGTATGCTTCAAACTGGCGAGGGTCATTCATTGGGATAAAACATTGTCCATTGGCACTTTGTGTTTGTGTTGATGCCATCAAGAAACATTGTGCATGGTACTTTTGCTTATCTTCAATTGCATGCTTGTACCTGGCATTTTTAAAGTTTGGTATGACGAATGCATTTTATTTTGCTACTCAAACACTTTTATCTTTTGCTACCCCTTTTGAGCTGTAACTTATTTTTTTCATACCCCTCTTTTGGAATCAGAAGTACAGTTATGAACTAGAAAAGAAAAAGAAAAAGAGAAAAAAAAGAAAAAAAAGAGAAAAAGAATAACAAGAAAAGGAATGAAAAAAAGGAAAAAAAGAGAAAATAAAGAAAGATGAAAAAAGTCATGTCAGATGTTGGAACTACGTTCGACCTGATTCCTTTTAAGGATACGTAGGCAGCCTCACTCTGAAGTTCGATCCCATCAAAACAAAAATCTAAAAAAAAAATTTAAATAAAATAAAATTCTCTAGGCTCCAAGAAACTGGGGCAAAAGTTTTAATTTGGCCAAAATATTTGATTCCAAAAGTTATAATTTTGAACCCTTTCATCTTAATTAATTTTGAGCCTTCATGTCATCCTTTATTTCTAACCATATCCAAAAGCCTACATTACGGTCCAAAGAAAGACTTTCCACCGATCTTTGAGGATGCCAAATCAAGTGTGTTGTGACAGTATGATCTTCAAGCATCATAGGGAATACCTAGTTCTCAGTACAAAGAGAGAAAATGATAAAACGAGAGAGTCTTATCGGTGAAACGGGCACCGTAAGGCGAAGGTGAGTTGAGAAAAGAGCAAAATGAGAGAGGCTTGATTGTGAAAACCCTTCAGGGCACTACAAGTCGACTGAGGATTATGGTCAAACAGGACAATTGGAAGACAGAAGCCCAGTTTTACAACTTAGAGGCATAACAAGAGTTGAAGATCATATTCGCTTGACAGATTAGGCCTCTTAATCCAAAATGCATGTCATGGTCAGTGGAGATGGCCTTCAAATCATATTAGTTTCTACTTTGTTCTTTTTCCTGGGTAATTTTTTTTTTCTTGTTAGATATCATCTCTTCTTGTTTTTTTACTTATTTGTTCCTCTTGTTTTGTTCGATTCCACTTTGAGTCTGTTTTGTCTAATCAAGTGAGAAATAACTTCAGAATCTACTACTAGCTTTTTAATCATACAAAACCGAGTCTGGAAAGCACATCAAATTGGTATAAGGCACTGGAGAATTGTGTGTGCAGTGAGTTGTTGAAATAGATGTTCTTTTTGGGTTGATGTAAAATGCAAATATTTGGTGGAAGTTAGAACACGGGTGTAATGAATCGGGCATAAGGTATTGGACTTGAATGAATCAGGAATATTTTTTGTGATAAGGGTTACTCGAAAAAGCGGTCGGCCGATAACAAGCACTGCCTTCCAAGTTGATCGTGACAAGTGCAAGAGAAATCACCTTCGCAGTCAAGGCCGCAAACTAACCACCACATTTTAAACTCACAAGTTTTCTTTGTTTTAAACAGGAGCAAAGTAGTGAAGTAAGTTAGTTCAAAAACAAACAAAAAAAAGAAAGAAAAAGGAAAAAAGAAGAGAATAGTCGACAAAGGGATGTTTCTCAAATCTTTGCCTTTATTTGTCTTGCTAGAGTGCATAAAATGTTTCCATTGCTCTTCACATTTTCCTCATAGGATAAAAAGTCCTAGTCTGATGAATTTTCTCCTAGGATCAAAATCTTAGTCTGATGAATCTTTCTCCTAAGATAGAAGACCTAGTCTGATGAATTTTCTCCTAGGATCAAAATCTTAGTCTGATGAATCTTTCTCCTAAGATAGAAGACCTAGTCTGATGAATTTTCTCATAGGATCGAAATCTTAGTCTGATGAATTGTTCTCCTAAGATTGAAGACCTAGTATGATGAACTTTCTCCTAGGATCAAAATCATAGTCTGATGAATCTTTCTCCTAAGATAACAAAAAAGACCTAGTCTGATGAATTTTCTCCTAGGATCAAAATCATAGTCTGATGAATCTTTCTCCTAAGATAGAAAACCTAGTCTGATGAATTTTCCACTAGTATCGAAATCATAGTCTGATGAATCTTTCTCCTAAGATAGAAAACCTAGTCTGATGAATTTTCCACTAGTATCGAAATCATAGTCTGATGAATCTTTCTCCTAAGATAGAAAACCTAGTCTGATGAATTTTCTCCTAGGATCGAAATCTTAGTCTGATGAATCTTTCTCGTAAGATACCAAAAAAAAGATAGAAGACCTAGTTTGATGAATTTTCTCCTAGGATCAAAATCTTAGTCTGGTGAATCTTTCTCCTAAGATAGAAAACCTAGTCTGATGAATTTTCCACTAGGATCGAAATCATAGTCTGATGAATCTTTCTCCTAAGATATAAGACCTAGTCTGATGAACTTTTTCCTAGGATCAGAATCTTAGTCTTATGAATTTTTCTCCTTAGATACGAAAAAAGAAGAAAAAAAACCTAGTCTGATGGACTTTCTCCTAGGATATACGTCTTAGTCTGATGAACTTTTCTCCTAAGACAAGAAAACCTAGTCTGATGAATTTTCACCTAGGATAATAACTGGAAAAAAAGGAATTCTAGAGACACACATCCTAGTCGAGTCTTCAATTTTTCTCTCATCATTAGCATAAGTGATTTACAGCTTTGCTAACAACTCACAAATCTTCCTAGTGCAAACTGGGGCAGAAATTTTTGTTTGTTTTGTTGTTTTGATTGTAGGCACCCACTTGGAAAATGAGAGAATTCATTTCAGAGTTATTTCAAAGTTCCAGTCAGTAGTAGGCGCCCACCTGAAGAACGAGAGAAGTCATTTCAGAATTCAATTCAAATTAGAAGTAGCAGAAGCTCGCGGCAAGAATGTGATTCGACAATAGATTACCAACAAAATTAGTCTTAATCTAGAATAAAAGAAGAATAAAACAAAAAAAGAAGAAGCATCCAAAATGCAGAAGCCGAGACAAGATATGGATTGCTCAAGACATGACTGCGTCACAAGCTTTGCATGTCCCGCCGTGCTCCGGAGAAAGCCATGGAAGAATAAATCATCACCTGCAACTAGGATTGTGATGACCCAAAAGGTCATCCTAAGTAATTCCAGCTAAATCTATGTTCCGAGGCCTCGAAAGCCTCCGTTAATCTTACCTCGATATGTGTGCGTAGCCAGGGCAGGTAGCCGGGAAACTTCCACNCAACATTTTGGGTAAACGGATCCGGACCCGGACCTGTGATGTGACGGTCCCGGAGGGTCCGTAGGAAAATATGGGACCTGGGCGTATGCCCGAAATTGAATTCCGAGGTCCCATGCCCGAGAAATGAATTTTTAAAGAAAATTATTTTCTGAAAATAATAAAGGCTTTTGAAAATGAATAGTTATGTGAAAACCGTGTTACCGGGCCTGTATTGCGGTTCCGGAGCCCGGAACAGGTTTGTTATATTTTATTTGTCCTATCTGTGGAATTTGGTGTAAAATGGGCTTGATTTGGTTGGTTTCGGATCCAAATGAGGAAAAATGGAGTTAATGAACTTGTGGGGTTTCTAAGGAATTTGAAATTTGGCTTGAGAGGTGATTTTATGTTCCCGAGGTCCGAATGAAATTCCGAGACTGGGAATAGTTTCGTTGTGTCATTCATAACTTATCTGCAAAATTTGAAGTCATTCCGAGTGGTGTAGGCCGGTTCGGCGCGTTGAGGTGAATTCTAGAATTTCAAAGTTCTTAAGTTTGATCAATTTGGTTTTGGAGTTTAATTCCCTGTTTTTGATGTATTTTGGTGGTTTATCTATTTGCACAAGTCTGTAGGATGTTTATGAGGTTGTGTGTGTAATTGGTTTTGAGCCCCGAGGGCTCGGGTGAGTTTCGGGTAGGCATCGGAGTGCAAAAAATAGGAAAACAATTTGGTGTTCCTCCAGTTTTCTGGTGTCTGATACCTCCTTCAGTGCGATCGAAGATTCCTCCCTGCGATCGCATAGCATTGGCATGTGATGGGGTCTGATGCACTATGCGATCGCACTTGCTTCTCCGCGATCGCATAGTGTAATAGGTAGGAAGGGGGCTGGGGGGTTAGTTGTTCAGTGCGAACGCACCTCAAAGGGCGCGATCGCGGAGGGTCCAGGGTTAATACTGTGCGAACGCAGGTGGGGTGCTGCGAACGCACAGAGGTTAGCATTGGGCCTGGGGCTGGGTAGAATTTCCCTGTGCGATCGCACAAGGGCCTCTGCGATCGCAGAGCTTAAGCAACTTACCTCTATGCGATCGCACCTCATGTTCCGCGATCGCATAGCATTAAAAACGCCCAGTTATATTTTTAACCCCAAAACAGACCCATTACGGGTCACTCCCATTTTTCACTTCCCCCTTCTTCCTCAAACCCACCCATAAGCGAAAATCAAGCTCTCCAACTGCCATAACTCCATAGGTAAGAGCTCTTGACCTCGCTTCCTCTTAATTTCTTCAACTAATCACTAAATTCTAGGCCTAAAAACATGGAAATTAAAGTAGGAATTAAGGGTTCTAGGTAAAGTTGGATTTTTAGAATTTTGAGTAATTCAACCTCCATTTGGGGTCGAATCTTAACACAAATCATATATTCTAACTCGTGGGGTTATGGGTGATCGGGTTTTGGTCCGAGCCTCGTGTTTGGACCAAGCGGGCCCGGGGTCAAATTTCGGAATCTTAGGAAGAATGCTTTGAAATAAATAATTAGACTATGGGTTTGATTTATTGAGCGATTATTGATATACTTGGGTTGATTATGTCTAGATAATACTGTTCCGGAGTCGGATTCGNATAGAGTCTTATTTGCTATGTGCAACTCATGTCCAACGTATAGGCGTGGTGACGAGTGCCTATGCGTTGCGGTCAAGTATGCTCGTGAGTCAATTGTGATGAAATTTGCTATGTTCTTAATATTCCCCGCAACATGAGTAAATTATGAATTAAAAGTGATACTTGATGTTGTTTCATGAGGTGGAGAGTTATTGAGTTATTTGTTCCATTTGAGGCTTACACCGTTGAAATTATAATACTGATGCGAGGTTGGTTATAGCTGAGACCCTTGTCGGGCATTTGTTGATGTTGTAAAT
>MDKH01119464.1:0-13042 GCA_005239495.1 Nicotiana undulata | reverse complement strand
TACTTGTCTCAAAATTCACAAAGCTTGTTTGGCCGGGAACCACAGTTGTGGACTTTGAGGGGTCCTAACACCTTCCCCTCGAAGTAATATCAAGCCCTTACCCAATCTCTGGTTAACTAATTAGTGTTGTAATGACCCTTAATAGGTGCCCTAATGCACCTTAACTCGTTAGGTGGCGCCTCTTCAATTCTTCTATCTACTGCTTTCCCAAATGGAAGCGAGTTGTCCCAATAATGTCAAAAACTCGGACCGATCCGAAAGGAGAGGGCAAAAAGGGGGGCGCGACAGCATGGCGACTCTGCTGGGGATTTTAGGCTTTTACCATTTGAAACTGCTTTGTGAATTTGTACCTTTAGTTTGTTAATATTTACATCCCTTTCCCTTTCCCCTTTATGTGCAATTAATTATTATTTATTTCAAGTATTTATCTTTCTCAAAAACCAAACTTACATGTTTCCTTGTTTCCCTTTGTAATCGCTTTAAATTACAACTGTTGTATTTATCGCTTTCATAACGTGCAAATACATGAATACATGCTTTATTGCTCATTGTTGAATAACCATGCTCAACATCATACTCCACTCGTGCCAATACAAATTCTATAGAAACTCTTGATGAGTGGTTGCACTCTTCCTATTTTATATTACCCCTAAATTTAGAAAGGCTTATTTGCGGTAAAACTAGTCGATCAGCGGTGCAGTCGACAGTTCTGTGCCTTCTCCCTTGAGTTGTCTGCTCAAGGGTACCATTATAAAACCCCATAGAAACCTTGTTCTATTATGTTGTACATGCACCATGGTCAAACCTAGCTGGGTTAATGTGTTGTCCGCACAATAACCCTTTAAGACAGCCTTGTCCAAAGTCCACCGAGTTTTCATAATCCCAACGGACATAATCACGTTTTGTGCATACATTTGGAGAACTAAATGCTTGTACGCTAATCATAAATGTATAAATAGTCGAGTCTGGCGGGGGTAAGGGTCTAACTATGGTTGTCTTGCAGAAATATGAGGCACGAGGTCCCTGGATTCGGCATGGTCAGCAACATCCCTCCAATGCTCCTGAACTAGTGGGAGGATCTTCACTCAAGTCATAAGAAACAAATCAAAAAATACCTGGGTAACTTACCATCTCTCCTAGACATCCAACCCAACAACATGTTGATCGAGGCTGCCACCTTATTTTGGGATAGCGAATGAGCCATCTTCCGCTTTGGGAACATTGAGATGACACCACTGCTGGAAGAAATAAGAGGATTAGCTGGGTTAGTCTGGGAAACTCCTGGGTTATTGGTGCCTGAAAACCGCAGAGGCAAGGGTTTTCTGAAAATGATGGGTCTGAAAAAGAATGTTGAGTTTGTTTGAAGCAGTGATACATACCTTTTGAGTACTTATATGAAATGTACGGTCACAGCAAACCGTACCGTGCTCACCATGACGAATTTTCCATTACATCTCCGGGACATATTCACCGTAGGGTATTTGTCTTCATCGTTTACTTTCTGGGTTTGATCATGTTTCAAACAAATAAGGAAAGGATTCACACTCGGTTAGCTATGGTAACCAAGACCTTGATGGAAGGAATTGACGGGCAAGCCTTCAGCATCGTCCCTATGATCATCTCGGACATTTACCGAGCGTTAGAACGCTGTCAAAAAGGAGCTAAGCACTTTGAAGGTTACAACCGGTTACTACAACTGTGGCTCTTAGAACATCTCTAAAAGGGCCAATACCACCAAGAATTTTCGCGAAGGGCTTGGAATGATCACGTTGCCATCCATCACCCCAAGCTGATGATATATATTCCTAACAAGTTTTCCCAGCCATAGATTTCCAAGGAGTGGGTAGAATTCTTTGATAATCTCACTGAGGAGCAGGTACAGTGGATGTTCGAGTGGTTCCCAATGGACGAATTCATCGTCAGGTCCAAAGATGCACCACACCTAGTGCTAATTGGGTTGAGGGGGATATATCCTTACGTTCCTCTCCGAGTCATGAGACAAGCAGGCAGTAAGCAAGTTGTGCCAAGGGTTGACAAGATAAGCCATTTTCGAGCTGATTTCCAAGATGATGACATTCCCTACAAGTGCCAAGCCCAACACATGTGGCACAGTAAAATCATAATGGAAAGAATACAATTAAACCAAACATGTACCGTGCAGGATGTGCACCCTTCTATCCGGCGTGGTTAGAAGACGACTTGGACGGATTAATCAGGCCAGGGATCAGCCGAGGCCACAAAATCATAGACGAGAGTGCTGAGGCTCAGGTCAAGTACAATCGGCTGCGCAAGAGGGTCCACGATTCTGAAAATGAGCACCGAGAGATACATGAAACCAACAAAAGGTTGATCGAGGAATGGAAAGACATGGCCATCCGTGTTGGGGGTTTAAGTAATTAATGATTTATTAATGCTTAAAATAGGGTGAATGGGAAATGGAGGGGAAAATGAAATATTTGAGTTTCCCTCCTTGATTGTCCCACATGGGAAAAGGAAAAGGTTTTTTTTATGGGTATATAAGCAATTTCTCTTCTTCTAGCTCTTAAAGAGTTGAGAAGAAGGCAAGTCTCGCGCCGTCGTCATCGTCGTTGCTCGCTCGGCTCGGCTCGGCTCGGCCTCGGCTTCGGATTTGGATTTGGATTTGGTCAAATGATCGATCGATTGATTAATTTTTGGACCAAATTTATTTGTTAATAGTAAATATTAACAGAATTGTTATTAAATATTTGTTTTAATAACAAAATATTAATATTAAAATAAATATTAATATTAATTCCATTTTAATTATCCAGTATTTGGTTTTCTATTTTGTAACAGAAAATTAACTACCCTTCAATTTTTCCTCTTTATTGTTGAGTAAATAGCCAATTATGTCATGGCATTTACTCTATGGCCGTTTTGCAAAAATAACCATTCTGAAGAGTTGCACCTCTTCAGATTTCAGCCCAACTTTGGCTATAAATAAAAGTCCATTCTCTCAGATTTTACATACTAATTTCTTAGTTCCCCTCCTTCTTTCTGCATACTTTTAACTTCAAAGAAAGCAACAGTAAGTGTGATTTGCTACCGAACTTTGAGTTCGCTGAAACACTGGGGTTTGAAGTACCACTACACCAGTGTGTAATTCATTCTATCCTGGGAGGAAATAATCCATAACCTTGGGTACTAGGAGGGGATTAAATTCCTTAAGGAAACATGTGAATTCAGTGGGCTCAAATTGGTTTTGTTATTTCATTTATATTTCTATTTATGATATTTAATTTTCTCCAGAATTGTTTTACAAATACATATTACTAACAATCTGTTCCAACAAGAAGCTGGAATACTTGGAGCGAGGCATAGTGCAGCTGGAAGGTAAAATCATCAAAAGGGTCGAAGACTGTCAAAAAGCCGAGGGAAATGAATGAGGGCATCTGGCCAGAGCATACCTACTGCTACGACTGGGTGAGCTAGGAAATCTGTTCGATTGGATCAAGGATGCTGAATCTAGGGAAGGTCCTTATGGGACAAAGTAGGATAGATTTTCATTTTTTGCTTTTATCAATGTAATAAGGCCAATGGCCCTTAGTGACTTGAGTTCCTGCTTATTATTTTAGTATGGTTTTGGATTCGTCTATTTTTACATTAATGAAATGAGGCATTTTTGCATCTAAGTTCTCCAAATCAACTTGTCGCTAGGCCTACCGAGGGCACAACGAGGCTCCCAAATTAGGACACGCTTTATATTCCGGAATACATGTTTAAATACTGCAATATTTTTCATAACCCTCACTGACATAGCTACCTTTTTGTTTTTTATTTCTTTCTTTTCATTATTCCCCTCCCCAAAGGTTGGTTCGTGCATCCTGGCATCATCATCATACTACACAAGATCCCCTCCGCCTTCTCCTCCTCCTAGTCCACCTAAGGGAAAAAACAAAGGCAAAGGCAAAATGGAATATTTGAACAATATCAGGAAAGAAAACACAACGCCAGTGGAATGAACAGAAGCTACTGAAAGTCAAGGTACTCAGGTTCAGAATGAGGCTATGACACAACTCGAGCAAAGGTTGTTGAAGCTCCAAGGGGATCTTGAGCTTATCCGAAATTTGGAAAATCTATCCTTCTCACTCAGTATTCCAGATGTCAATCATCAAAACACCCAAAACCCCATACCTCCTCAGAACACACCAAACAAACAGAATCCTCCCACAACTCATCATCACATAACTCCACCAAAAACTCCAACTATTCCACCACAATGCAACACTTGCCACACTCCGAGAAATACCCCACTGATCATCCCTGAACAACAAAACTCCATAAATGACCACCTCTATACCTAGGCGCCAGGCCATCATAACAACCCCATCTACGTGGAGACTCTACCTCACTCCACCCAACCCATTTCTTACACACTCGAATCTAGCGAGAAGGATATGCTTATCAAGAATTTGTCTGAAGAACATAAGAAACTAACAAGCTGAGTTCAAGGTGTTGAAGGAAGCAAGAGGGTTGAAGGGTTGAACTATGAAGACCTCTGCATACAACCCGATGTTGAACTACCTAAGGGTTACAAACATCCTAAGTTCGAGATGTTCGACGGTACAGGTGATCCTAGCGTCCATCTGAGGACTTACTGTGATAAATTGGTGGGAGTGGGAAGAGATGAGAAGATTCGCATGAAGCTGTTTATGAGAAGCCTCAGAGGGGATGCTCTGTCTTGGTACATCAACCAAGACCCTAAAGGGTGGTCAAACTGGGTGAACATGGAATCAGACTTCATGGACCGGTTCAGGTTCAATACAGAGAATGCTCCATATGTATTTTATATTCAGAACCTTAAGAAGAATCCCACGGAAACTTTCCACGAATATGCTACTCGTTGGAGATTTGAAGCAGCTAAGGTCAGGCCTGCCCTAGATGAAAAACAAATGAACAAATTCTTTGTCCGGGCACAAGACCCGTAGTATTATGAGCGGCTGATGGTGATTGAAAACCACAAATTCTTTGACATCATCAACTTAGGTGAGAGAATCGAAGAAGGGATTAAAAGAGGAATAGTTACTAATTTTGAAGCACTACAGGCCACGAACAAGGCCCTCAAGTCTGGTGGCATTTCCAAGAAGAAAGATGCAGGAACGGTAATGGTTCCATAGGGACCCAAATCCCCGTTGGTATACTGAAATTCTCCACTCACTTATCAAGCACCCCCACTCACCTATCAGTCAGCACCTCCACCAATATATCAATCATCTCCGCCACTAACATATCAGCTTACCTCTCTCAGATATTCCCAACCAGCTCCTGTGTACCATACCTACAACTCTCAACCATCTAACTTCCATCCACCCCCTGCTCGCCAAAAGTTTCCAAGACCTCGACCCAATTTTGACCACAGGCCGCCCAAACAATACACTACCATTGCTGAACTTATCGACCAACTATATAACAGACTGAAAGATGCTGGTTATGTCACTCATATCCCTGCTGTAAACCCTGAGAATCCCTCTCAATGGGTTAATCCAAATAAAACATGTGCATACCATTCCGGCATGAAGGGACATACAATTTATGAATGTCGCTCACTGAAAGATAAGATTCAGTCTTTGATTGATAACAAGATCTTTCAAGCAAAGGAAGATACTCCCAATGTCCGCAACAATCCGCTTCCAGACCATAGGGGTGGAGGTATCAACATGATCGAAATAAAAGAAGATTAGGACCTAGAGGGGTCGATCGGGTTGATCATAGAAGGCGATGATCCAAAGAAGCCAACAGTCACTCTTAATCCTATCATAGTCCAGATTCAGTCATCCGGGGATGTTGAGGTAGCTACGTCAGTCCCATTCAAGTTTGAAGTGGAACCACCCGCAGATGCACCTCTGCCATTTGAGGTCAAAGTAATGCCACCTACTGAGACACTTGTTCCATTTGAAGTGAAAGTAGTAGCACCAATCACATTGGCGGTGTCAACCACACCACCCTTTTACACCAACGTTGTACCATTGGATTATGTAGCTGAGGCAAGAAGGAAAGGTAAATATAAGATAGAAGAAATTGTTGTTGCACAAGGGATGACAAGGACTGGAAGGGACTATACACCTAAACATTTGGCAGAATCTAGAAAGCAGGCTTCCAGCAGGCCTCCCATCATTGAGACAGGCCCAGATGATCTTTGGAGGAAGGTGCAGGCTAAAGAATACTCAGTCGTCGATCAGTTGAACAAAACCCTAGCCCAAATTTCCATTTTGTCATTGCTGCAGAATTCAGAGACGCACAAGAATGTTCTGATGAAAGTGTTGAATGAAGCATATGTGCCGAACAACATCACCTGTGGGGAAATGGCCAATATGGTAGGTCAAGTGTTGGAAAGTCATAAGATCACTTTCCGCGAGGACGAGCTGCCGCCTGAAGGGTTAAGTCATAACAAAGCATTGCACATCACTGTGCAATGTGAGGACCACTTCATCACCAGGATTTTGATTGACGGGGTATTCAGCCTCAACATCTGTCCATTGACAACTCTAAAAAAATTGGGCAAGGGGTTGTACGAGATCAGAGAAGGGTCTATGAATGTAAAAGCTTTCGACGGTTCTTAGAGGTCTACCATTGGTGAGATCAGTCTATGTTTTCAAATGGGACCTACATGGTTCGAGGTTGATTTTCAGGTGATAGACATATCGGCATCCTACAACTTGTTATTGGGATGGCCATTAATACATGTAGCTGGGGCCGTGGCATCAACATTACATCAAGCAGTGAAGTTTGAATGGAACCACTAGGAAGTAATCATCCATGGAGATGGAAGCAACCCCATCTATAGTCGCCAGACCATCCCGGTGGTTGAAGGTAGAAAAAGGTTGGGTGGAGAAACCTACCACCACATCGAGCGGGTCAATGCAATAGACAAAGACAAGTGGTGGGACAGTAAGATTGAAAGCATACTGAACTGGAGTGGGTATGATCCTGGAAGAGGTCTCGGCAAGAATCTTCAAGGGATCTCCAAGCCAATACAGCTCAAACTCCATGGCACCACTTTTGGTCTAGGATACAAATACGCGTGGCAAGTATACAAGAACTGGTCACCCCCATGGCGCGATCCTTATTACCCATTGGAACAGCCGATACCACATCTGGAGCATACTTTTCACCAGGTCGATATCATATGGGGGTCAGAAGAAGAAGAAGCATTGGCAGCCTTGAAGGATCTATTCTTGGAAGACGATGATATGGACTGTTGCGTCATTGTTGAGGATGAGGAGGAGGAAGGCCCGTCCATCCAATCCATTAGCAAATGATCATTCCTTAAGAACTGGACTGTCAGAACATCCAGGACCCGACGAGTCCCGGGGTAGCAAAGCTGAACAAGCATTGTCTATTTTTGTTTTTATTCGCTAAATGATTTCCTTTTCGCACTTCCATTTTCTACAATAAGATCTTCAATGTTCCAAAACATCTGCTTAAATTATCAAAACGTTTTTATGTTTTAATGAATCAATATTTATTATTATTGTTTTCTCTCATCAAATTTTTCAATACAGCATTACTATTTCCTATCTTGATGAACCGATGACTATGACATGCAACGAGGCAACGCAACAAACAGACAGTGATTCAGAAGAAGAGGATGATATCATACATGATGAAATTGTCAGAGAAGTTGAGGATTTCGAAAATATACCTAAGCCCAACCTGGATGAGACTGAGATTGTCAACCTGGGAGATTCAGAAATTGTCAAAGAAACTCGTATCAGCATTCACTTGTCATCGTCAAAGAAAGAGGAATACACACAATTCTTGAAAGTGTATGAAGACATATTTGCGTGGTCGTACGATGATATGACTTGTCTAAGTACATCCATTGTGGCTCACAAACTGCCAACCAATCCAATGTGCCCGCCGGTAAAACAAAAGCTCAGAAAGTTCAAGCCTGACATGAGTTTGAAAATCAAAGAGGAGGTTACCAAGCAAATCAATGCCAAGGTTCTCCGGGTGGTTGAATATCCGACATGGTTATCCAACATCGTGCCAGTGCCCTAGAAATATGGAACGGTCAGGGTTTGTGTCGACTACCGGGATCTCAACCGGGCCAGTCCAAAGGATGATTTCCATCTTCCAAACATAAACATCCTGATTGATAATTTTTTCAAGCATGAACTTCAGTCGTTCGTGGATTGCTTTGCTGGTTACCACCAGATTTGGATGGACGAGGAAGACGCTGAGAAAATGACTTTCATTACGCCATGGGGAGTCTACTGTTATAAGATGATGCCATTCGGCCTAAAGAATGTTGGAGCCACCTATATGAGAGCTATGACCACTATCTTCCATGACATGATACACAAATAGATCGAGCTGTATGTGGATGACATCATTATAAACTCCAAGAAAGCCACCAACCACATAGCAGATCTGAGGAAGTTCTTCAACAAGTTGCGTAAATACAACTTGAAATTAAACCCCGCGAAATGTGCATTCGGGGTTCCTGCTGGAAAATTTCTAGGGTTCATTGTCAGCCGCCAAGGGATAGAATTGAATCCGTCGAAGGTCAAATCCATCCAAGTTACCACCGCCAAAGAACAAGAAAGATGTGATGAGTTCTTGGGACGCCTTAAATACATCAACCGGTTCATAGCCCAGTCCACGGTCATATGTGAACCAATCTTCAAGATGCTAAAGAAAGATGTTGCTACCAAATGGACCGAGGATTGCCAGAAGGCCTTCGACAGAATCAAGGAGTACATATCCACACCGCCAGTCTTAGTACCGCCAGATCCAGGTAGACCCTTGCTACTCTACATCGCAGTATTAGATGGAGTTTCCAGTTGCGTTCTGGGGCAGCACGACGAGACAGGAAGGAAGGAGCAAGCTGTATATTATCTGAGTAAGAAGTTCACTCCATACGAGGCACGGTATTCTCTGCTGGAGCGTTCTTGTTGTGCTCTAACCTGGGTATCCTTGAAACTGAGGCACTATTTTTTTGCCTATAAAATATATCCTATATCAAGGATGGATCCTTTGAAATATATCTTTCAAAATCCCATGCCCACTGGCAAGCTAGCCAAGTGGCAAATCCTGCTGAGCGAGTTCGACATTGTCTGTGTAACTCAGAAAGCAGTCAAGGGACAAGCATTGGCAGACCATCTTGCTGAGAACCCTGTGGATGGAGATTACGAACCCCTGAAAACGTATTTTCCTGATGAAGAAGTATTGTTCATAGGAGAAGACATTATTGAATCCTATGATGGCTGGAGGATGTTCTTTGATGGAGTGGCAAATTTTAAAGGAGCCGGCATTGGAGCTGTCCTGGTATCGGAAAGTGGTCAACATTACCCAGTATCTGCTAAGACTCAGATTCCCCTACACCAACAATATGGCAGAGTATGAAGCCTGCATCTTAGGGCTCAACATGGCCATTGATATGAACATTCAGAAGTTGCTGGTAATTGGTGACTCAGACCTGCTAATACACCAAGTGCAAGGAGAATGGGATACCAAGAATTCCAAGATATTGTCGTATTTGCACCATGTGCAAGAATTGAGAAAAAGGTTCACAAAGATAGAATTTCGGCACATTCCTAGAATTCAGAACGAGTTCACCGATGCATTGTCCACTCTATCATCCATGATACAACATCCAGATAAGAATTTCATCGACCCTATTCCGGTAAAGATCCATAGCCAGCCAGCATACTGCGCCTATGTTGAAGAAGAGGCGGATAGAAAACCATGGTTCCACGATATCAAGGAGTATTTGTCAAAGGGTAAGTACCCAGAGCTTGCAAATCATACTCAGAAATGCACGCTTCGGAGATTATCCAACAGTTTCTTTCACAGTGGAGGAATCCTGTACAAGAGAACTCCCAATTTGGGATTATTGAGATGTGTCGACGCGAAGGAAGCCTCCAAACTACTTGATGAAATACACGCTGGGACCTGTGGCACGCATATGAATGGTTTCGTCTTGGCCAAGAAAATACTCAGAGCTGGTTACTTCTGGATGACCATGGAAACGGACTGCATCCAGTATGTCCGGATATGCTACCGATGTTAGGTACATGCAGATATGATAAAATTACCCCCAAACAATCTCAATGCAACAAGATCACCTTGGTCGTTCGTCGCCTGGGGAATGGACGGCGTTGGAACAATCGATCCTACATCCTCAAATGTACACAAGTTCATCTTGGTAGCAATTTATTATTTCACCAATTGGGTCGAAGAAGCATCTTACAAAGAAGTGAATAACAAAGTCGTGGCAGACTTTGTCCGTGACCGTATTGTTTGTCGATTCGGAGTTCCAGAGTCAATCATCACCGACAACGGCTCCAATCTCAAGAGTGATCCGATGAAAGCCATGTGCGAGACTTTCAAAATCAAGCACAAGAATTTCACAGCCTATAGACCTCAGATGAATGGAGCTGTAGAAGCCGCCAACAAGAATATCAAGAAGATATTGAGAAAGATTATTGAAAATCACATTCAATGGCATGAAAAGTTATCATTTTCCTTACTGGGGTACCGCACCAAAGCCCGTACGTCAACTGGGGCAACTCCTTACTTGCCGATTTATGGTACGGAAGATGTTATTCCCGTCGAACTGGAGATTCCTTCCTTAAGAATCATACAAGAAGCTTAGCTAAGCGATGCAGAGTGGGTGAAGAGTCGTTATGAGCAACTAGCCCTCATAGACGGGAAAAGAATGAATGCAATATGTCATGATCAACTTTATCAGAACAGAATGTCCAAAGCCTTCAACAAAAGAGTCAAGCCAGGACAGTTCATACTGGGACAACAGGTGTTAAAGGAGATCCTTTCACATCAAGAAGAAGCCAAAGGGAAATTCTCTCCCAACTGGCAAGGTCCGTATATGGTTCACCGAGTATTGGCAGGAGGAGCTCTCATACTTGCAGAAATGAACAGAGAAGTCTGGCCAAAGCCAATCAATTCAGATGCAGTCAAACGATATTATGAGTAACTTTATATGCTTTTCTTCAATGATGTAAATTGAACTACGCCTGACATGATTCTCGTTTAAGAGGGGATGCGTAGGCAGCCCTATGGGTTCGGTCACAATTAAATAAAAATCTCATTTCCCCTGCAGTTGAAAATTGGGGCAGAATTTTGAGGAGGGCCCTCAAAATTCTTAAGCAAGTTCAGTCGATCGCAGCATACGCAACAGTCATAAACGTCAACTCATCTAACTGGGGCAGAATTTTGAGGAGGACCTTATAAATTCCGTGGCGTGAGAGGTTGCAATGTCTTGAACTGTGTCACAGTCGTCAGTTCATCTAAATTTCTTAAAATATATTTTATACTATGTCGTTACAAAATCATGCATGCTTCCTTTCATAAAATAGCTCTGTTCAGCAAATGCTACCCCGATGATATAAACAGGATCATCAGACCAAGCAGAATAAGGCAGGCAAAGCCAGCGGGGATACGAACCAACCTCCCCATCTACAAAACTCACGATTTTGCTTTGGATGCAGAAACAAAGAAACAAACATGCTTCGGGGTCACAAATCTCAAAACATTCGTAAAATGCAAAAAATTTCCATCGGCACAAAGGATAACATGCTCCGCAGTCATAATTCTCGCATTAATCGCAATACTGCAATCTGCTACCAGCTAAGAGATCTTACTATCATCTGCTAATTATTCATTTGCATAAGGCTAATCTTCTTCCTTCCATTTGCATAAGGCTAATCTTCTGCCTTCCTTTGCATGAGGTTAAGCTCTACCTCCATTCCCATAAGGCTAATATCTGCCTTCCATCTGCATAAGGCTAATATCTGCCTTCCACATCTTGCATGAGGCTAAGCTCTGCCTCCATTTGCATAAGGTTAATCTTCTGCCTTCCTTTGCATGAGGTTAAGCTCAACCTCCATTTGCATAAGGCTAATATCTGCCTTCCATCTACATAAGGCTAATCTCTGCCTTCCACATCTTGCATGAGGCTAAGCTCTGCCTCCATTTGCATAAGGCTAATCTTCTGCCTTCCTTTGCATGAGGTTAAGCTCAACCTCCATTTGCATAAGGCTAATATCTGCCTTCCACATCTTGCATGAGGCTAAGCTCTGCCTCCATTTGCATAAGGCTAATCTTCTACCTTCCTTTGCATAAGGCTAATCTTCTGCCTTCTGTCTGCATATGTCTAATCTCTTCCTTCCACATTGTAACGACCCAGCCGGTCGTTTTGTGTGTTAGGACTCCGTTCCCGTGAATGACTTTTTCCATAGCGGCTACCCGTGCCTTATGACTTGTGTGGGCAGGTAGTTCGAGATTCAGAGGTGATTTGGCCAGTTCAGGAACACCTGGTTCCTGAAGGCTAGCCTATTTGGCTAATTTTGGTTCCGAGAAGCATTTTGAGCAAACGAACTCGGAATCGAGTTCTGACAGTTCCAGCAGCTCCAGATGATGATTTCGGACTTGGGAGTGTGTTCGTCTCAGGCTTCTGATGACCCGGGAGTATTTCGGCACCCGAATTGGAATTCAGAATTTCATAAGATTTAGAATTCAGCCTGGAATTGGACCTCGTGATATCATGGTCCGAATAGAATTCCGTAATTGGCAATAGTTTTGTATAGTCATTTATGACTTGTCCGCAAAATTTGGGGTCATTCCGAGCAGTATAGACCCGTTCGGCATATTGATGAGCCATTTGAATTTTCTTGAAATCCTAAGTTTGAAACTAAGGGGTTTTGGAGAGTGATTTCTAGTTTGGATGATGTTTTTAGTGTTCTGGGAGCTCGAGCAAGTCCGTCATGTGATTTGGGACTTGTTGGTATAATTTGTTGAGGGCTCGGGTGGGCCCAGGGGTTCCCTGGACCCCAATCGGGGTAAAAAAACCAGCAATTGCATAGCTGGTGGGAAATTTACTAGTGTGACCGCACCTGCGGTCCATGAGCCGCAGGCGCGAGGCTCGCACCAGTGGCCATCAATCGCAGGCGCGGCTCCTTCCGCAGGAGCGGCCTTTCCTCCGCAGGAGCGGATCAGGACTCCGCAGGTGCAACTTTTCCCAGGACCCAGGCCCATCGCAGGCGCGGCCAATTTCACG
>ML276227.1:3659-35358 GCA_005239495.1 Nicotiana undulata | reverse complement strand
GTGATTTGTGTGGTGTCCAATTTTCGCGTGCACTAGTTATAGAAGGACCAGGTTCTTCTATATATTCCAACCTCTACTGTTTGCGGAATAATAAATACAAAAAATAAAGAACACAAAGATTTTTACATGGAATACACCTAGCTCAAAAGGTGAAAAAATCACGACCTACTTCCTAGTAGGATTTTCCCAAAACTCTTTACGTGAGCCAAACATCATTTACAAAAAATCTTTTGCAAACCTAAGATTACTGATCGGCACTCACCTACACTACTAAATAGTAGCAAGATGAGGGTCAGAGCAGCTTTTACCCGAAGGATCGGGATCGATTCCACAGAGAGTTATGAATATTAGAGTTGCGTTTCTAGGTAATCTAGTAGTGTTTCATGCTCTTAATTGCACTTCTCATACTTTTTGGTTTTATACTATAACTACGGTTTATACTAATTGTAATTGCTAATTAACTAACTATTGTCTTTTTAGTTGTTTTCTTAATGGATAAAGGCACTAGGGTTATGACTTTCCCCTAGGCGAATATTTAACGGGATCCAATACCTAAGGCAGAGATGTTAGTAAAGGGAACATGACATAGACAATGCACGGAATTAGCCACTCTATACCTCTCGGTAGTTTGAGTGGCTTTTCCCTAATTGCCTCTCTCGAGGCCAATAGGATGTCAATATTATGCAAGCAATATTGGCTCAAGTAGGGTTTTACTATCTCTAGGTTTAACCCGTTAATTGAGACTATCAATCTCTTGATTTCGTCCCAATTCTTTGTTGGACTGATTTTCTAGACTCAAGTTCTCTTTCTCAAGAAGAACCCAAGTCAAATGAACACTAATTAGTGTTTGCAACCACTAATTTTAACATGAAAACCACAAATCAGCCCAAATACCAAACACCCATAAACATCTTAGCCTTAATTTAAAGGACCCATTAAATACCCACACTAGGGTTGAGCCACAACCCTAGCTAATGGGTTTAGCTACTCATAATAACTGAAGAAATCAGAGAAATAGATGAAGCAAAACCCATATAATTGAATTATAAACTAAAATTGAAAGATTCAATGTTGAAACCTTTCTAAAATTACTCAAAAAGCTGAAGAAAAACCGTTCACGAGCTCCTGATAATATCAGAGTACAAAAGTTGACCTAAAAATAAGAAAAGAAACTATTTGTACTAGGCCGAATTTTCTGGACAAAAATACCTCTGCGGGGTCACCGCGGACCGCACAAAATGGACCGTGGCCGCGGTGAGGCTTTTGTCTTGAAAAATTGGGCTTCTGAGCTTGGCCACCGCGGTCCGCATAAAATGCACCGCGACCGCGGTGGATTCAGTGCATACCGCGCAAAATGGACTGCGGTCCGCGATGGTCTTTTTGCCTTCAAAGTGGAAGCTCTCCGAATCTCCTCGGTGCAGACCGCATAAAATGGACTGTGGTCCGCGTTGGATTTGGCCTTCAAAGGTACTCTCTGAATCTGTTCACTGCGGACCACATAAAATGGATTGCGGTCCGCGTTGGATTTGGCCTTCAAAAGCACTCTCTGAATCTCTTCATCGCGGACCACATAAGATGGACCGCGGTTCGCGTTGGTTTGGTATTCAAAAATCACTTCTCTGAATCTCTTCAGTGCGGACCGCATAAAGTGAACCGCGGTCTGCACTGGTCAGTTGAACTTTGCTTGTGCCATTTCTTGGTACTTGTGCATGTTTCACTCCTTTTTGAGCAGGTTTTTGACTATGTGTCACCTTTTTTTTATTAAACCCTGCAATCAAGTACAACAAGTAAGCCCGTGGGACTATTTCTCATAAAATTTCATCCAAAACTTAAGCAAGAAAGAGTGTAAATTAAGGTAAAATCCCTAGTTATCAACTCCCTCAAACTTAAGATTTTGCTTGTCCTCAAGCAAACAAAATAAGCCCCACCCCTTTTTGAGTAAGTCCAAGAAACTTCAGCTGTCCTAAGGTAACAGCTTCTAGCATCAATTGAGACTAACAATTTCCCTCAATGCAAATGAATCATTAACAACATTTGACCTTTTAACACCATGGATTTCAGTGCGACACAAGAGCATCAAGAGTTGACTCGATTCATCAGTGAAACTCTTACTACTACTTTGGTCATTGTGGAACCCAAACTCATACTCCTCAACTCTCTCTAATCAAACCTCACTTTAAGATAGTAACACTCAGACCGAGGATAATGGGAGCTCACTCATCTCTCTCAAGGAAAAGACTCAAGTCTGGCTCAAAGTACCATAAGCGTGCCCCTTATGTGAGTCGCCACTAATGTAAGCTTCATCCAACTCAAGATCATATAAGACTTTTGTGGATATATGATGAAGGTTTTTGGTTCAGGGTAGGAAATATTTGGTTTGGTAGGTACCATCTTCCCTTAAGCACTTCATTTGTTTCACTTTTTGTGCACATTCTCTTGATTTCTTGAGTCATTAAACTCTTTCTGAGGGGTTAGATAAACATACTGTCACTCCTTCTTGTTCATTTCAATCATTGTTTTCTCCTTTCTAAGCATTCCACACCTTTAATCTCTTTTCTTTCATTGATCCCCTTTACTTCTTCTAAATTGTTCATTCTTTTTGACTTTTTGAATTTCTTTTCTTTCTTTTCTTTCTTTTTCATTGCCTTTCCTTTTCTTCCTTTTGTACCTTCTTTTTCACTTTACTGTCACTCAAATATATACATTCATCCCAAATCCAAAATAGGGCTACCCCCTCAAATGAGAGCTAGCATTGTCCTCAATGCTAACTAACCAAAAATAGCACAAATATAAGGAGAAAGAGTAAAGAGAAACTCCCTATAGGCCCGTCTGCATAGGATCCTGAGTATGGGTCCCGGGGTTTATGGACTGTATGGGAGCCTGTGAGTGGTCCTCAGAACCCTGTGTCTCCATCGGGACCTGGACCTTCTCTGTAACATGGGCCTGTACTGGCAGCTGTGGCTGACTCGAGGCACCTCCCTACGGGTCCGCCAACTCTATCACAATGCCCTCAGTACGGGGAAACACTCTCTTCCTCTTTAGTGGCCTCTCTATCTCCAGCTCTGACTCAGGCTGGGCAACAGGATCATGTAGCAGCAGGTCTAATGGCAAGTGATCTTCCTTCAGCTTATCTACTTCCTTCCTTAACTGCTTCACTGACTCCCTGGAGGCACCTGTCTTCCTCAACTTCTTAGTCTCATTGGCAAGCTCTTTTAGTTCCTTTCCATGATTGCCAACAACGTCCAGAATCAGTTTTTGGTTCTCATGGATCTTCTTCTGGTTTCCTAAAAGCTCCTTGAGAGTGTCCTCCACGGGCGGTGGGACCTGTGGCGGAGGAGGTGCAACTATGGTTGCCACCGTCGTGGAAAGAAAAGACAGCTTAGAAGTAGCTGCCTACATCCAATTGTTGATATTGGATAGGGTTTGGCTCAGATGGTGGGCAGGCAGAAGGTATGCCTGTGATGAAGGAATGCCTGGGGCTGCTGAAGTGGAGGGGCCAACAATGTGTGGGGTGGCTGAGGCAGGGTGAGTAGATGCCACTACAACCAATGGCTCTTCAGACTGGCAGTGGAAACAATGGATTTTCCTTTGAAATTCTTGCTTTTGGGGTTGTCATCACCCTGAAGGCTGTACTAGGATAACGGAGCCTTTGGCTTCACCTTTACATCAAACCTCCTCTTTTCTACCTTTTGGTCTTCAAAGTACATGGTCAAGAAATTAGGTAAAGGGTAGGCTCTATCACCTTCATTCACCACCCGGTTAATAACCCTTGACATCACATTCCCGACATTGATCGAGAACCCTGCCATGATTGAGGCTATCAACACAGCATGCCTGAGAGGAAGAGAATTTTCGTGAAATGTGGGGTCTAGCCTGCTACACACGAACGTCTCCCAACCTTTGACTTCAAAGTTTAATGTTCTCCTCAGAATCACCTTCCCTGCTTGCAACCAGTCTGGGGTTTCACCTGGGATTTCCAAGTGCTCCGCTAGCCATGGACGGGCCTCATCCCCCACGTTCAAATTCTCAAAGTACTCCAACTCATCCTCATCATCAAAGTCAAGGTACCTATTTATTGCATTCCCATCAAACATCACTGTCAGTATTACGCACCTTAGTCGCTTTGGAGTCTTGTTTAACATAGGAAACATTAGTGTAAAACTCCTTGACTAAGTGTTCATTTGCCTCCACCACCCGGCAATTGAAGTAGTCCCAGCCTTTTCTCTCTGCAAACTGTTTTAGCACATTGGGGTTGTGTGGCAGAAGATCTATTTTGATGAACTAACGCTCCAGGATCAATTTCTTCTCAGGCCACCATTCCCGGAATTTATGAAAGGGCGGTTCACTTACAAATCGATCTTGCCATGCTTCAGGGTTTCTTGTTCTTTCAACTCCCCCTACTTGGGGTTCACCCCCTATTTGGGGTTCATCGCCTTCTTCTTCTTTATCGGAGTGCTCACCCGATAGTGAAGTTGTGGGTGAGGTAGAGTATTCATGATCACTCCCTGTAGCTGAGCCCTTAGACGACTCAGAGTGTGCTGATGTTTGGGCAAGAGGGGAGTCAGAAGGTTCATTTGT
The DNA here is from genome assembly GCA_005239495.1 of Nicotiana undulata. NCBI lineage: Eukaryota > Viridiplantae > Streptophyta > Magnoliopsida > Solanales > Solanaceae > Nicotiana > Nicotiana undulata. The sequence continues at coordinate 30,780 of ML276227.1, read as the reverse complement.
CAATCTGAACCTCTCCGAAAATTCTGGGACAAACTCTGGTACCGACTCAGAATCAAATGCTTCTCCGGAGGGTGCATACTCACTTCCCGATTGGGAAGCAACTCTACCAAGGCTCTAATTGTTTTTCTGGTGTCTTTTATGGCTTGCCAAACTTGGGGGGCTAATTTGATCATCCCTTTGCCTCTCCCTCGGGAGGATTCTCCCTTTCCGCTTGGTTTTCGACCACTACCTCTTGATTGCACCATAATATGCAAGTTGAATTCATGTAAAGTTTGTTAGTGTCCAAGCAGTGTATTTATTATTCAAGAAAAAGGTTACATACAATTGGATTGGAGTTTCAGAAGTTGCAGACCGCGGACTGCACAAAAAGGACCGCGGTCCGCATTGAGGTGGGGTTCAGACTACCCACACTCTGAAGAAGGTCACCGCGGATCGCATAAAAAGGACAGCGGTCCGCACTAGGGCACCGCGGACCGCACAAAAAGAACTGCGGTCCACACTGAGTTGGGGTTCAGACTACCCATACTCTGAAGAAGTTCACTGCGGACCACATAAAAAGAACCGCGGTCCGCCCTGGGGTGGGGTTCAGAATACCACCATCTGAATATGACCACCGCGGACCGCATAAAAAGAACCACGATCCACATTGGGGTGGGGTCAGAATACCCACCCTCTGAAGATGATCACCGCGGATCGCATAAAAAGAATCGTGGTCCGCACTAAGGCACTGTGGACCACATAAAGATGCACTGCGGTCCGCGGTCCTCATCTGGGACTTGTGTGATATTAAAGCACCGCGGTACGCATAAAATCATCGCGAACCGCACAGAGTCCCAACCTAGGGTTTCAATTTTTACTTTTAATTCAAGTTCAAATGCACATGTTGTTGATATCCTAGGTGTTTAATCAGTGTAGTTAACTAAAATTAGTCTAAATTTAGCGTTTGAAACAACCCTACACATGATTGATGGACTAAAGAAGAAAAAAGGGAAAAAGAAGAAGAACATCTACTAAGTAAACAAGAAAATAACAAAATTAAGAAGTTAAGAAGACAAAATTAAACTTACTAGATGTGGAATGAAGATGAGATGAATCAATTGAAGTTAGCAGGGATGATGCACAATGAAATTTTTTACTGTAGAGAGGGCAAAGAGCGAAAAGTGTAAAATGAGTCCCTCAGGCCCTATTTATAGAACTTGTCTTGGGACCCACGTTACTTACCCCACTGCGGACCGCATAAAATGAACTCGGTCCGTGGTCCTCAACCTTTCTGGGAAAATGGCCACTGCGGTCCGCACAAAATGAACCGCAGCCGCAGTGGTCCACCGCGGACCGCACAAAATGGCAGTGCGGCCGCGGTGGCAACTTTAGAGAACAAATTTTTGGCAAGATAGCTCCGCGGACCGCACAAAATGCACCGCGGTCCGCAGTGCAACTTCAAAGAGCTGTTTCTTTTTAACTTAGCCTTTTTCCCTGCATCATAATAATCCACAACATCCTACAACTAGTTAGTCTAACAACAAATCCTATACTACCAAGAAAATCAAAGAAAAACAAAATAAAGACACATGAGTTGCCTCCCAAGAAGCGCCTGATTTAACGTCGCGACACGACGCATGTTACCATGTTCAATTGAGATTCATCAAAGCCACCACGTGGCTATCTTCAAATTTCCCAAGGTAATGCTTGCACCAGTGCCCATTCACTCGAAAAATCTCCCCATTGAGATCGAGAGCACCAAAGGATGTAACCAATACAACTTCAAGCGGGCCACTCCACTTTGACTTGAGTTTGCCCGGAAAGAGACAGAGTCTAGAATTGAAAAGGAGCACCAAGTCTCCCACCTTGAATTCCCGTTCCTTGGTATACTTGTCATAGAGGTACTTCATTTTGTCTTTGTACAAGGAGGAGCTAGTGTATGCATGAAATTTGAACTCATCTAGCTCATTTAAGTGATCAACTCTAAGATTAGTAGTTGTGTCCCAATCCAAATTCAACTTCTTCAAAGCCCACAGTGCCTTGTGCTCTAATTCCACCGGAAGATGACAAGCCTTTCCATACACCAACCGGTAAGGTGACATACCGATTGGGGTCTTGAAGGCGGTCCGGTAAGCCCAAAGAGCATCATCAAGCTTCTGAGACCAATCAGTCGGGTTAGCATTCACTGTCTTGGCCAATATATTCTTGATTTCACGATTGGACACTTCCACCTGGCCACTTGCTTGAGGATGGTACGGAGTAGACACCTTATGATTGACCCCATACTTCGATAGCAAAGAATCAAAGGCCCTATTGCAAAAGTGATACTCCCGTCACTTATGATGGCACGGGGTGTCCCAAATCTTGTGAAAATATGCTTCTTCAGAAAACCAACCACTCCGGGCTTCATTATTGGGCAAAGCCACGACTTCAACCCATTTTGAAATGTAGTCCACCGCCACGAGTATGTAAGTGTTTCCACAAGAACTCAAAAATGGTCCCATGAAGTCAATACCCCATACATCAAAGATATACACCTCAAGGATAGTAGTAAGAGGCATCTCATCTCTCTTGGATATGCCACCCATTCGTTGGCATTCATCACATCGCTTGACCAAGTCACTAGCATCCTTGTACAATGTAGGCCAAAAGAAACCACAACTTAGCACCTTTGAAGCGGTCCTTGCCCCTCCATGATGATCACCATAAAGTGAGGAGTGGCAAGACTCAAGAATCTCCCTTTGTTCTTCTTCTGGTACACATCGCCGGGTGACACCATCAGTGCAAATCTTGAATAAGTATGGTTCATCCCAATAAAAATCCATGCTATCCCTCATAAGTTTCTTCCTTTGGTTGGAAAAGAGCTCAAAAGGAACAACACCAGTGACAAGATAGTTGGCAATGTCTGCGAACCATGGAATTTCTTGCACTGATACAGAAAGAAGTTGTTCATTGGGGAAACTATCATCAATTTCAAGCCCATCACAAGGTCAACCTTGTTCCTCCAATCGAGAAAGATGGTCGGACACTTGGTTTTCACTTCCCTTTCAATCAATTATCTCCAAGTCAAACTCTTGAAGTAACAACACCCACCGCATGAGTCTCGCTTTGGAGTCCTTTTTTGTCATGAGATACCGGAGTGCCGCATGGTCGGTGTGACCTATGACCTGGCACCCATAAGATAAGGACGAAATTTCTCCATCGCAAAGACTAATACCAATAACTCCTTCTCAGTGACAGTGTAGTTCATTTGGGCCGAGTTCATTATTTTGCTAGCACAATAGATGGGGTGAAAGATCTTGTTCACCCTTTGTCCCAAAACCGCCCCCACAACCACATCACTAGAGTCACACATTATCTCAAAAGGAAAGCTCCAATCGGGTACGGTGATAATTGGTGGGGAAATGAGCTTTTGATTCAATAGCTCAAATGCCTTCATACAATTGTCATCAAAGTTGAACTTGGCATCTTTCTTTAGCAATTTTCAAAGAGTATTGACCACCTTTGAGAAGTCCTTAATGAAACGCCGGTAGAACCCGGCGTACCCAAGAAAGCTCCGTAATCCCTTATCGAAGTTGGAGGTGGAAATTTAAAAATCACTTCAATCTTTGCCTTGTCTACTTCAATTCCATTTATCAAGATTTTTTGGCCCAACACTATCCCTCCTTCCACCATAAAATGGCATTTCCCCCAGTTTAATACTAGGTTGGTCTCTTCACACCGAGCGAGGACTTTGTCAAGATTCCTCAAACATTCATCAAAGGAGTCCCAACTACGATGAAGTCATCCATAAACACCTCGAGGAAGTCTTCAACCATATCAGTAAAGATTTCCATCATGCACCGCTGAAATGTGGCGGGTGCATTGCAAAGTCCAAAAGGCATCCTGGAGAAGGCAAATGTACCATACGAGCACGTGAAGGTAGTCTTTTCTTGGTCCTCCGGGGCAATCAAGATTTGGTTATAGCCTGAATACCCGTCCAAGAAGAAATAGAAAGCTTGACCCGCAAGCCTATCAAGCATTTGATCCAAGAAGGGAAAGGGGAAATGATCCTTGCGAGTCACTTTGTTTAGCTTGAGATAATCCATACACACCCGCCAACCTGTGACTGTTCTTGGTGGAATGAGTTCATTTTTGTCATTTTGGACCACTGTCATGCCACCTTTTTTTGGAACACACTGGACCGGAGAAGTGCAAGCACTATCTGAGATTGGGTAGACAACCCCTGCATCAAGCCACTTGATTATTTCCTTCTTCACCACTTCTTGCATTGATTCGTTGAGCCTCCGTTGGTGTTCTATGGAAGGCTTTGCTCCTTCCTCAAGAATGATTTTGTGCATGCAAAATGCGGGGCTTATTCCCAGAATGTCAGCAAGTGTCCATCCTATGGCCTTCTTCCTCCTCTTTAGCACTTTTAGAGTGGAGTCTACCTGCAATTGGGTTAGGCAAGATGAAAGTATAACATGTAAAGTACGAGAGGGACCAAGATATTCATACCTGAGATGTGGTGGAAGTGGCTTCAACTCCAATGTAGGTGGCTCTTCAATTGAATGTTTTGTCGGAGGAGTTTTCCGATTCTCCAAGTCCAAGGATAGCTTTCGGGGACCATAGGAATAAGAACACATGCCTTGTAAGGCATTGGTGCTCTCAATTAAGCCATCCACCAAAATTTCATCATGGTTCAATAAAGCTGCCTCCACTGGTTCTTCAACATTTATCATAGAGCTTGCATCATCAATAATGACCTTGGTGACAAGGTCCATGAAAGAACATACTTCTGTGCTGTTAGGCTGCTTCATTGACTTGCAAACATGGAACACAACCTTTTCATTGCCTACCCGAAAAGTGAGCTCACCGGCCTCCATGTCAACTAAGGCCTTCCTCATTGCAAGGAAGGGCCTTCCCAAGATGATGGGAACCTCATAATCCACTTCACAATCCAAGATAACAAAGTCCGCGAGCAAAATGAACTCTTAAACCCGCACTAATACTTCATGAATGATTCCTAGGGGCCTCTTCATAGTTCTATCTGCCATTTGAAGACGCATAGAGGTAGCCCTAGGTTGACCAATCCCCAATTTTTTAAAGACCGAATATGGCATCAAGTTTATGCTAGCTCCGAGGTCACACAAAGCCTTAGCAAAATCCGCACTCCCGATTGTACAAGGAATGGTAAAAGCTCCCGGGTCTTCAAGTTTGGGTGCCATTGAATTCACTATGGCACTCACTTGGTGAGTCATCTTTATAGTTTCGCACTCCAGATACCGTTTCTTTGTGACTAAGTCCTTCATGAACTTATCATATGATGTTTTAGGCGTTAATACCACACAAGAATATACGTTAAATGTGTGGTACCCTATTTTTCGAGTGCTATCTCAAAAGAAGAACCTGGTTCTTCTTTCTGTTCCAACTTCTACTGTTGCGGAATAATAAAAGCAGTAAAGTAAAAACACAAAGATTTTTACGTGGAAAACACCTGGCTGAAAAGGTGAAAAAACCACGACCTACTCCTCAGTAGGATTTGCTCAAACTCTTCACTAAAAACTCTGAGCTAAACGGACCTACAAAATAAACTCTTTTGTAATCCTAGGACTAACTCTAATCCCTTTGTATCAACTACCCTCTAGCTAATTTTTACAAGCTTCAAGTTAACTCTAACTTGCACAATGTGTACCTATTATAATTGCTTCTATGAAAGCTGATAAGATACAATATTGAAACACCTACTACAATCAACTAGACTCAATACATAAACGATGAAACTAGTTCTTCTAACTGATCTGTAGCCTTTGTATCGCACAGTAATTCTGCTCGCAAAACCTCTGGGAATTTTGCTTTCAGATCTTGATTCAACTCTACCTTTGTGCGTCCCCAATTTCAGCAGAAATACTTCAAGTATTTATAAAGTCTGTAGTTGAGTTTGTCGATCAATTCTAGTTCAACTCTTCCTGGGAGAAAGAGTTCGAATTAAACTCAACTTCCTTCCTTTGTTACTTTCCTTGCTGAATTCAACTTCTATCCTCTCATCAGTTTGCAACCTTTTTGCATTAGGAGACACTCTCTTGGTTCATTGATACTTCACAATCACAAGTATCTCCGATGCATATACGATTCATGTGCCAACTATTCAGTTCAAGAATGTGTGCTCTGATGGACCTGGTTCAACTGGTCAGACATTTGTCAATCTTCAAAACTATGCAGTGACTTGAGTCAACAAATTCCCCCTTTTTGATGATGACAAACTCTGTGCTTAATCCTGTATACACTTTAAACACTTTGTACGATTTTAAGCATTAATCATAGAGAAACCAGGTTAATTAGGTTATAAATATCACTTCGAGAAAATTCAGCACATATCTTCTCCCTTTTGGCATCATCGAAAAGTTGCAAAATGATACTCTTACCAGATTTATTTATTATTACTCATGGCCATTTGAGGTAACTGCAGGTGCAAAACATGATTAATCAACACAAGAAACCAATAAATGTAAGCTAAATAAGAAATTGAGACAAGTCAATAACTAAACAACATATTCATTGATTAGGAACGATCATCAAACACCAGACAGTTAAAAACAAAAACAATCAAAACTATGAGCAAAAAACAGAGTAAAAAGATAACAGAAACAAGTCCAAAAAGACAGAAACAAGTCCCGAACTGGGCACTGAAGGGTTATTGGGTAGCTCTGGACAGCCTAAGGATGGGAAGGTGCATAGGAGGTTGTGGTCTTGGATTGTAGAAGAGAAAGCATCTGCTGAAGAACACCCTCGTTCTTTTCCTTCTCTTTTGCTAATTCAGCTCTGAGAGCATCTCGCTCAGCTTCAACCTGAATCACACGAGATTTCAAACGAAGGATCTCCATATCCTTGATCTCGCTTTCCTGCACCAGAGTTCTTACTTTGCTATTGACTGGATGCTTCCTAGATGAACCAGACCTGCAGGAACATTGACAATGCAATCACATGACAACAAAGTTTCCTTCCCAAAATAATCCTTGGCAGTCTCCATTTCAGCCTTCTTCGCATGAACCCCAAAATGTGCAAGCACAACGGCCAGAATAAATCCATATGGAATTACATGTGCTTTGGTTCCATTCACAACTCTGTCCAAGAGTTGGATGATGAAGGCTGGACAATTGATTTGCTTTTCCCTGTACAGACACTCCATCAGAGTCAAATCCATATAGTTGGATATGTGCCTTCTTTCTTCTCTGGGCAGCAGGAATTTGATGACAAACTCGAAGAACAACTTGTTCTCTGGCTTCATTTCACTTTTGTAGACCGACCTGGGTTTAATCTCTCTCTCATTGTCACTGAAAAATCTGGTGATGTTGATTGGTGAGGCCATCCCATCTAGACAAGGCCATCTCTACCTCGTGTAGTCCTCATAGCCCTCAACTGGTATGTTTAGAATCTCACCCAGCTATTTAGCATCAAAGGAGACTTGAACTCCCTTGAACATAGAGGTGACCTTGCCGTATTTGATAATGGCATTTCCCATGAATCCACCAATTCAGCCCTTGCTAGCCCGTCTTCCATGCGAAGAACCATGTCCTTCCATCCCTGCACTTTCAGAGTGTCCTGCATGTATCTCATTCCAGGCTCCTCTAGATCTTTGAACAACTTGACCTTCAAGATTATGCGCTTTCCAAACAATATGATTCTATCAGTCTCCACATCATCTTCCTTCTCCTCTTTTCAACTCCAGTCTGCATCATCATCTTTCTCCACAACCTTCATTTTCTTTGCCTTGGACCTGGTACTTTTGGCAGTACTTGGAGCTGCAGTGGACACAACAGCTGACTTCTTTGAAGAAGCCTTAGCCTTTTTGGGTTTTGGTGTCCTAACCACAACTGGAGCCAGCTCCTCCTCTTGTTGGACCAGGTCCAACGTCTCCTCTTCAATAACAACAGCCTCAACAGGCTCTCCAATCTTAGCTTTACCCTTTGCTGCCTTCTTTTTCTTGTTCTCTTGTAGAGCCTTATCAAACCTTTCTTCTTCTTCTCTCACAATATTACGAGTAACACGCATCTTAAGGACAAGAGCATCAACAGAAACAATAGCTTTCCTCTTCTTTGGAGGAACTGGGGTAGATGCTTTCTTGGACTTCTGAGTCCTCATTTTCTTGGGGTTATAGGACTCCCCCAGTTTCTTTAGCCTTTCAACCAATGTCTCATCCCCAGATGAACCAGGTTCATCTTCTCCTTTCCTCAAGCTTGCTAGACCTGTTGCGGCCTCTTCAACACTTCCCCCTAACTCTGTGACTTCATCTCCAACATTCTCAAGAATGGGACCACAGATAGCAAGTGTGGTGCCATCCTCCATAGATCCCCTTACAACTTCATATTCACCCTCTCTCTCAAGAATTTTCCCTTTTCCCAATTCTCTTTGCCTACTCGGTACTTCAACATCTACCACCGACCTAACCATAAGAGTAATGATGACCCTTATATAAGATAGGGCTAGGGAGATTACAACGGCAGCGTATTTACTCAAGTGGAAGTCTAATCGCCGTAGGAATGACATTGATTAGACATTTAATTTCCCCCTAAAACTAAGCTAGTAAAGTAGAGATGGGACTTCTTGAAACTGGTTCAATTGTGGGTAAGTACGAAGTATTTGAATATGAACCAAGTATAGATAGAATCCTGCTCATGTATGACTGTAATTGATTTAATAAACGTATGGAGATGAGAACGTACCTTGTTAGTCATATGAACCAGCATGGATGAACCAGGTTCATCCTGTTAAATTTTTTAATTTGCCTCAATTTACACAGATAGATAAACATCATTAGCAACTAGGGAATCATATTAATACATGGCAAAAGAGTATGGCAATAAAGTCATGATACTGAGCAATGATTAATCTGATTAAGTACCTAATTGGAATTTTCTAGCCAATTTTGTTTTTCTTTTCAAATATATATATTTTTTTCATTTTTGTTTTTCCAATTAGGTGATCTTAATCATCCCTAATTCAAGCCTGTTTCTCTCAAAATGCTCCCTACTCAGTGCTTTGGTGAAGATATCTGCAATTTGCTTATCAGTAGCACAAAATTCAATTGAGATCATTCCCTTTTCATAGTTGTCCCTAAGGAAGTGGTGTCTAACATCTATGTGCTTAGTTATCTTATGATGAACCAGGTTCTTCATCATACTAATTGCACTAGTGTTATCATAGAAAATAGGAATGCATCCCACATCTATACCAAAGTCCATGAGTTGTTGCTTAATCCACAGCAACTGAGCACAACAAGAGGCTGCAGCCACATATTTAGCCTCAGCAGTAGACAGAGCTACTGAATTTTGTTTCTTGGTGGCCCAAGACACAAGGCAAGAGCCCAAGAAGTGAGCCATGCCTGAAGTACTTTTCCTGTCAACCAGGAAACCTGCATAATCAGCATCAGCATATCCTACAAGGTCGAAATTACTACCTTTAGGATACCAAAGGCACAAATCAGTGGTGCCTTTCAAATATCTCAAAATTCTCTTCACTGCAGTGAGGTGGGACTCCTTTGGATTTGCCTGAAACCTAGCACATAGTCCCACACTGAACACAATATCTGGTCTGCTGGCAGTGAGATATAGTAGAGACCCAATCATTCCTCTGTATACCTTCTGATCAACGGATGAACCAGGTTCATCCACATCCAATTTAGTAGTTGTGGCTATGGGGGTGTCTATTTCCTTTGAATCCTCCATCTTGAACTTCTTGAGGAGTTCTTTCACATACTTTTGTTGATGAATCATTGTTCCATGTGAGTTTTGCTTGATTTGCAAGCCTAAGAAGAAGTTAAGCTCACCCATCATACTCATTTCAAATTCACTCCCCACTAGTGTAGCAAATTCCTTGCTAAGATTTTCAGTGGTTGCCCCGAATATGATATCATCAACTTATATTTGCACAATCTGAAGATCCTTCCCCTTTTCCTTTAGGAACAAAGTACTGTCAATTTTGCCTCGTTTGTACCCATATTCCAGCAGGAATTTTGACAATCGCTCATACCATGCTCTAGGTGCTTGTTTGAGACCATAAAGAGCCTTGTCAAGTTTATATACATGATCAGGTGACTCTTTGCTTTCAAAACCTGGAGGCTGTTTGACTAATACATCTTCATTCAAATAGCCATTAAGAAAGGCACTCTTAACATCCATCTGATGGAGAGTGGATTCCATATGTGCAAAAAATGCTATAAGCAGTCTGATTGCCTCCAATCTTGCCACTGGAGAAAAGGTCTCATCATAGTCAATTCCTTCTTCTTGACTATACCCTTGAACAACTAGTCTTGCCTTATTTCTTGTAACAGTTCCATCCTCATCGAGCTTGTTCCTGAAGACCCACTTCGTGCCAATCACTGTTCTGTCTAGTGGCATGGGTACCAAGTGCCATACTTAACTTCTCTCAAACTGATTCATCTCTTCTTGCATGGCATTTACCCAGTCAGCATCCTGTAGGGCTTTACCTATATTCTTTGGTCAATCAGGGATAAGAAGGCATCAAACGCACACAGATTTTTCAAGGAGGCTCTTGTCTTGATTCCAGATTTCAGATCTATTATGATGTTATCAAGAGGGTGAGAACTCTGATATATGTGTGGTTTGAGTACTAGTTGTTCACTCCTGGATAGTTCCATGTTGTTTCATTGTTGTGGAACAGGATTAGGGCCAGGATTCACATGTTGAGTTCCCCCTGTCATGTTGCTTGGGGTAGTTGAACCTGGTCCATCACCTATTCAATCTTCCATGGATGCTTCAATGTGTTCACTGCTTCTCACCAGTCCAAGCTCCTCATCTTCTGGTTCCTGTCTCTCAGAAAGAGTGTTAGTTTCATCAAAGACAACATGTGCACTCTCCTCTACACACATAGTTCTTTTATTTTACACTTTATAGGCTTTACTATGTGATGAATATCCCAAGAATACTCTCTCGTCACTTCTGGGATCAAATTTACCTAAGGAATCTTTGTCATTATTGTGCACATAGAATTTACATCCGAGATCCCTAAGATGGGATATGTTGGGATTTCTCCCTTTAAGTAGTTCATAGGGAGTCTTCTTTACCAGTAGCCTGGTCATACATCTGTTGATTATATAACACGCAGTGTTTATTGCTTTTGCCCAGAAGTTGTGAGGTAGTTTGCTAGAAAAAAGCATGGTTCTTGCCATGTCTTCAAGAGTTCTATTCTTTCTTTCCACAACCCCATTTGGCTGTGGGGTTCTAGGGGCAGAAAAGTTGTGATTGATACCCTGTTCATCACAGAACTCAGCAAACTTAGCATTTTTAAATTCAGTACCATGGTCAGATCTTATTGATGCTAGTTTTGTCCTAACTGATTTTGAGTTTTCTTAACAAATGAGGTAAACATATCAAACACTCCATCCTTAGATGTCAGAAATAAGGTCCAAGTGAACCTTGAATAATCATCAACTAGCACCATTACATATTTCTTACCCCCTCTGCTCAGAGTTCTCTGGTGGTACTGGTCATTTTCTTACTTTTGAATGAGGATCTTACCTGCTTCCCCCTTGCACATGCCTCACAAACTTTGTCTTCCTTGAGCTTAATGTTAGGGAGTCCCACCACTAAGTCCTTAGAGACTAATTTGTTAAGCTGATTTAGACTTGCATGTCCAAGTCGTTTGTGCCAAAGGAGGGGATCACTGTCCAAAACACTTAGGCAAGTGAGTTCATTTTTAGACAGTGTGGACAGGTCTATGACATAGATATTATTCATTCTCTTTCCATGCAAAACAATCTTGTCAGTAAGCAAGTTAATCACCAAACATTTTGTGGAAATGAAAGCAACCAAGTTACCTTTGTCACACAATTGTGACACACTGATTAGGCTATATTTCAAGTCATCTATCAAGTACACATGTTCGATGGAACGTGTGTCATCCTTACCTACTTTTCCAACCCCTATAATTTCACCTTTCTTTCCATTTCCAAAGGAGACATTTCCTCCTTTGAGGTTTTCAAGTGAAAGGAACTGTTCCTTGTTCCCCGTCATATGCTTTGAGCAGCCACTATCCAAAAACCAAATTTGGCTGCTTCCTCTCACTTGTACCTACAAAAATAAATCAGGGGTTAGTCTTAAGAACTCAAACTAGTTTGGGTCCTTTTCTATGAGAGAATGGATGAATCAAATTTTTTCTGGCCCAATTTGGTAGCCTGTTTTTCCTTTTGACAAACCTCTCATTTTATCGACTGGCCTGCGCTTTTGCCGTACACTCATATTTGTAGTTGCCAGTCTTCCCACAGTGGGTGCATATTTTATTTTCAGGAAGAGAGAGATACTTGCTTTTGGGATCCCACTTGGGAGATTGACTCCCAAAACCAATCCCTCTCCTGTTGCTACTATGATTCTCTTGAATCCATGTCAAGGCATCCGATGATTTATTCCATTTACAAGTTCTATCCAATTCATGTTCGACTTTGCCAAGCTCTTCTTTAAGTGATCTTATCTGTTCATCCTTGGCATACATTTTATCTTTTAGTTTTCCCAAATTTTCCTCTAACATGACATGAGAGTGATCAACAACCTTTTTACTGGATCCTAATCTCAGTTTTAAGTTTTTAGATTTTAATTCTAGAATCTCAGTCTCAAGTGGATGGACCTGGTTCAACAGGACAGTGTTTTTCTTTTCAGCTCTGATTTCCAGGTTCATGCACTCTGATTTTAACATTGCACATTCTTTAGAGAGTTGATCATTCTCTTTGGATGTTTCCTTAGAATCATCTATGAAATCAAGTAGCAACTCAGAGAGTTTTTCCTTAGATAGGAACTTTATTTTCTTTTTAAGATGGGAAATACTTACCTGTGGTTCTCATCTGATTCTACAATTGCCATGAGCGCCTGATCTTCAGTCTCCCCATATTCTGATTCCTCATATGAACTTCCCCCCCAAGCAGCGACCATAGCTTGTGTTGTGGTCTTCTTGGGTTGGACCAGTTCCTTCTTTCATATCTCTCCTTTTTCCATTCTACTTCCCACTGAGGACAGTTTTTGATGAGATGGTCAGTCTTACCACATTTGTAGCATCCCTTGTTGGTTGGCCTTTCTATAGCTTTTGCTTTGTTGTAGTTTCCTCCTCTAGAGACGCCCTTCTTCCTCATGAGAAAGTTTCTGAATTCTTTGGTAATCATGGCCAACTTATCTTCCTCCAGTTCTGCTCCCTCAGTGATTCTCAGTGCTAAACTCCTCTCCTTCTTTGGACCATCCATCTTGATTGTCTGCCTTCTGAGTTCATAGGCAGTGAGGTTTCCAATCAGCTCATCCAATCTCAGGGTTTCCATATTTTTGGATTCTTGGATAGCAGCGATTCTGCTTTCCCAGGAAATTGGCAAGACCCTTGTCAGGATCTTCTCAACCCTGTCCTCTTCAAGAATGACTATTCCAAGAGACTTTAGTTCATTATTCAAGGTTGTGAACCTTGTGTACATCTCTTGGACAGTCTCTCCTTCCTTCATAGTGAAGTTTTCATACTGAGAGTATAGTAGAGTACCTCTTGACCTTTTTACCTAAGGAGTTCCTTCATGGGCTACTTGTAGAGTATCCCAGATTTCTTTGGTTGTGGTGCAACTTTGGATTCTGCTGTATTCATCTGGACCTAATCAACAAACTAGCCACTTCTCGGCCTTAGAATTCTTCTCCCATTTCTTCAGGTCTTCATCAGTGCAATCAGCCCTAGTCTTTGGTACATCCAAACCTTCAGCAGTCTTCTTCATTGTAGCTAAAGGTCCATCAATGACTATATCCCAGAGTTCATAGTCTTCTCCAATCAAGTGGTCCCTCATCCTGTTCTTCCACCAAGAGTAGTACTGGCCATTGAAGAGTGGTGGCCTTGCAGTTGATTGACCTTCCCAGTTCCCAGATCGTGCACTCATTTTGATCTTTTCCAAGGTGTTAGCCTTTTCAAGGATAACCTGCTCTGATACCAATTGATATTTTAGACGTCAATACCACACAAGAATATAGGTTAAATGTGTGGTACCCAATTTTTCGAGTGCTGTCTCACAAGAAGAACCTGGTTCTTCTTCGTGTTCCAACTTCCACTATTGCGGAATAATAAAAGCAATAAAGTAAAAACACAAAGATTTTAACGTGGAAAACACCTGGCTCAAAAGGTGAAAAAACCACGACCTACTCCTCAGTAGGATTTGCTCAAACTCTTCACTAAAAACTCTGAGCCAAACGGACTTACAAAATAAACTCTTTTGTAATCCTAGGACTAACTCTAATCCCTTTGTATCAACTAGCCTCTAGCTAATTTCTACAAGCTTCAAGTTAACTCTAACTTGAACAATGTGTACCTATTACAATTGCTTCTATGAAAGCTGATAAGATACATTATTGAAACACCTACTACAATCAACTAGACTCAATACATAAACGATGAAACTAGTTCTTCTAGTTGATCTGTAGCCTTTGTATTGCACAGTAATTCTGCTCGCAAAACCTCTGGAATTTTTCTTTCAGATCTTGATTCAATTTTGCCTTTGTGCATCCCCAATTTCAGCAGAAATACTTCAAGTATTTATAAAGTCTGTAGTTGAGTTTGTCGATCAATTCTAGTTCAACTCTTCCTGGGAGAAAGAGTTCGAATTAAACTCAACTTCCTTCCTTTGTTACTTTCCTTGCTGAATTCAACTTCTATCCTCTCATCAGTTTGCAACCTTTTCGCATTAGGAGACAATCTCTTGGTTCATTGATACTTCACAATCACATGTATCTCCTATGCATATACGATTCATGTGCCAGCTATTCAGTTCAAGAATGTGTGCTCTGATGGACCTGGTTCAACTGGTCAGACATTTGTCGATCTTCAAAACTATGCAGTGACTTGAGTCAACAACATACCCGGGCATTTTCTCTAAAGCTTCAACCAAAGGGACATTGATGGAAAGACTCTTCATCATGTCGATGAATTTCTTGAATTGATTCTCTTGCTTTTGCTTCGCCAACCTTTGAGGATACGAAGGAGGGGGACTAGGCAATGGTGCCTTGGCCTTTGGGACCACCGGTTCCGGCATATCAATCACGTGTTCCCTAGACGGGTTCATGTCCCTTTGCAAATCCTCCCCATTATCATAAATGTCAATTCTCACCTCACTAGTAGTTGGCTCTTCCACCACTTGGTCAACCTCAGTTGGTAACTCATCATTTGGTAATTCATGATCATCAACAACAATTCTCTTTTGTCTAGAAGAACTCGCTTCACCGCCTCTTCCACTTCTTGTGGTCACCGCCATGCCGTGACTGGTATTATTGTTGTTCCCACCCTTGGGGTTCACCACCGTATCACTCGGTAGTGCCCCCTTTGGGCGTGTGTTCAAGGCATGAGAAATTTGGCCCATTTGTACTTCAAGATTTCTAATGGAGGTGTTGTGGGAAGCCAATTGAGCATCGGAGTCCGCATTGCGCTTCATCATTTGCTTGAATATTTGTTCAATTCTTCCCATGTCATTACTTGATGAAATTTGGCCTTGAGCTTGGTACGAGGGTGGATTTCTTGGTTGTTGGTACATCGGGGGCCTTTGAAAGCCCGACCCACGATTACCATGACCACCCCAATTGTTGTTGTTATTGCCTCCGCTCCAATTGTTCTCATTATTGTTCCCCGATTGTTGGTTGTTGTTGTTCCCCCAGTTTCGTGGATTGTTGTTATTGTTCCAATTGCGTTCTCTTTGATTACCCCAATTTTGATTGTTACTTTGGTTGTTCCAGTTTTGATTATTGCTTTGATTGATCCCTTGACTTTGATAATTGTTAGCATACATGACATCCTCTTCTTGATCATCATATGGCTCTTCTTGACTATACCCACTTGGTCCTTGGTCACCTTGATCATTGTTGCTTTGATTTGGATTTCCCCGAGGTTTTCTTTGGTTCACCAACACATTCACTCCCTCCATGGCATTTACTTGCTTCGGCCCTTGTAATTGTTGAAGCTGTGCCTTGGCAAGTTTGTTCATAGTGGTAGTGAGCTCGACAATTGCTTGACCATGTTCTTGAAGTTCTTTGTGAAGACTATTGACACCTGACTCACCCTGAGGTACGTTTGCTCTACTTTGCCATGCTGATGATGTGTCAGCCATCTCATCTAAGACCTCACATGCCTCGGGGTAAGTCAATTTCATGAAATTTCCACCGGCCAATTGATTAACCACACATTGATTGATAGTGTTTATTCCTCGGTAGAAGGTTTGATGAATCATGGCTTCAGTCATGTCACTGTTTAGACATTCCTTAACCATGGTCTAGTAGCGCTCCCAAATCTCATGCAAAGGCTCATTGGGTTCTTGCTTAAAATCCAATATTTCATCTCTGAGCGATGCCATGTGACTAGGGGAGAAATGTTTTGTAATAAACTTGTCTACGAGCTCATCCCATGTGGATATGGAGTGGTTGGGAAGCCGCTTGAGCCAATCAAGAGCCTTCCCTCGAAGAGAGAAGGGGAATAACCGCAGTCTCAAGGAATCTTCTAATACGTTCGTTTGCTTACTACCCCAGCAGGTATCCACGAAGCCCTTCAAATATTTGAAAGCACTTTGGTGGGCGGCTCCGGTGAAATAGCCGCGCTGCTCCAAGAGTGTCAGCATCACATTTGTTATTTGAAAATTTCCCGCCCGGATTCTAGGCGGGACAATAGCACTAACATACCCCTCGTTTGGAAGGAACTGAGGGGCTGCTCTGGGAGGTGGAGGTAGGGGAGGGTCTGGAATGTCCTTATTAGCATTGGCCTGTCGGTCCCGTCTAGGAGGAGGTACTTGGTTTATTTCATCTTCTTGGTTGTCATATACCTCCTCTATGATATTTCCCAAAGGATCCTCCATTAGAACCTGAAGTGATTCAACACACACGTTAACAGAAAAAGGAACAAAAAACACTTAACACCACTATTCACGTAGATAATCAACATCGTATAACTCCCCGGCAACGGCGCCAAAAAGTGATCGGCACTCACCTACACTACTAAATAGTAGCAAGATGAGGGTCGAAGCAGCTTTTACCTGAAGGATCATGATCGATTCCACAGAGAGTTATGAATATTAAAGTTGAGTTTCTAGGTAATCTAGTAGTGTTTCGTGCTCTTAATTGTACTTCTCATACTTTTTGGTTTTATAGTATAACTACGGTTTATACTAACTGTAATTTCTAATTAACTAACTATTGTCTTTTTAATTATTTTCTTAATGGATAAAGGCACTAGGATTATGACTTTCCCCTAGGAGAATATTTAACGGGATCCAATACCTAAGGCAGATATGTTAGCAAAGGGAACATGACATAGTCAATGCACGGAATTAGCCACTCTATACCTCTCGGTAGTTTGAGTGGCTTTGCCCTAATTGCCTCTCTCGAGGCCAATAGGGTGTCAATATTATGCAAACAATATTGGCTCAAGTAGGGTTTTACTATCTCTAGGTTTAACCCGTTAATTGGGACTATCAATATTTTGATTTCGTCCCAATTCCTTGTTGGGCTGATTTTCTAGACTCAAGTTCTCTTTCTCAAGAAGAATCCACGTCAAAGGAACACTAATTAGTGTTTGCAACCACTAATTTTAACATAAAAACCACAAATCATCCCAAATACCAAACACCCATAAACATCTTAGCCTTAATTTAAAGGACCCATTAAACACCCACACTAGGGTTGAGCCACAACCCTAGCTAATGGGTTTAGCTACTCATAATAACTGAAGAAATCAGAGAAATAGATGAAGCAAAACCCATATAATTGAATTATAAACTAAAATTGAAAGATTCAATGTTGAAACCCTTCTAAAATTACTCAAAAAGCTGAAGAAAAATCGTTCACGAGTTCCTGATAATATCAGAGTACAAAAGTGGACCTAAAAATAAGAAAAGAAACTATTTATACGAGGCCGAATTTTCTGAACAAAAATACCCCTGCAGGGTCACCGCGGACCACACAAAATGGACCGTGGCCGCGGTGAGGCTTTTGTCTTGAAAAACTGGGCTTCTGAGCTTGGCCACCGCGGTCTGCATAAAATGCACCGCGGCCGCGGTGGATTCAAGTGCATACCGCGCAAAATGGACTGCGGTCCGCGATGGTCTTCTGGCCTTCAAAGTGGAAGCTCTCTGAATCTCCTCGGTGCGGACCGCATAAAATTGACCGCGGTCCGCGTTGGATTTAGACTTCAAAGGCCTCTCTGAATCTCTTCACTGCGGACCACATAAAATGGATCGCGGCCCGCGTTGGATTTGGACTTCAAAAGCACTCTCTGAATCTCTTTATCGCGGACCGCATAAAATGGACTGCGGTCCACGTTGGTTTGGTCTTCAAAAATCACTTCTCTGAATCTCTTCAGTGCGGACCGCGGTCCACACTGGTCAGTTGAACTTTGCTTGTGCTTGTTCTTGGTACTTGGGCATGTTTCACTCCTTTTTGAGCAGGTTTTTGACTATGTGTCACCTTTTTTTATTAAACCCTGCAATCAAGTATATCAAGTAAGCATGTGGGACTATTTTGCATAAAATTTCATCTAAAACTTAAGCAAGAAAGTTTGTAAATTAAGGTAAAATTCCTAGTTATCAATTACCTCTAATCCCTTGGAGCAAACTAGCCTCTAGTTATTTGCGACAAACTCCAAATTAGCTATAACTTGAAACACACAATACTTATTACAAACGCTTCTAGATAAAGCTAAAAAGGTACAAGTTGAAATCACCTACTGCAAATTAACTAAACTAAAAGACAACAGTTGGAACTGGTTCTTCTAGCTGGTTCAAGTAGCTTCAGAGTCGCATACTTAAATCTCACACGAACTGTTTGCAAAATTGCCTCGCTAATTTTGCTCTCAATTATTACTTAACTTCTGCTTTTGGGCGTACCTGTACAATAAGAACAATCTGCAATATATAGGATTAGTAGACAAGAGATTAACTAGAGTTCTAATGCTACTTTTCCTAGGTGAAAGAATTCTAGTTAATCTCAACTACTCGAATCATTCCTTATCTTTGATTCTGTTCTTACTGAATAAGGAGTTCTTCGCCTTATCATTTTGCAATCTTTTCGATCAGAAGATATTTCTTATTTTATCATATTTCGTTTATCTCTTGCATGTGCACCTCACGTGCCTTCGACTCTACTTGTGTCTATGTCTGTCAGTGATGGACCTGATTCATTTCTAAGTTTCTTTGTCGATCTTCATAACCATTTAATTTCTTGGGCGAACAGTAGTTATCATTTACAACAAAGCTAACTGGACCACCAACCAAAATGAAGACAATTAGTGGGAATTGCTTACAGATTCTTGAATCGTTCAGTCTGCAGATTATCTGTCAAAATTGACTCCGCTTTCGCAATATGAAAAATAATCATTGCAAAGATGTTTGTATAAAATAGGAGAATTGGCCCGTTCCAATAATTTTCATGACAGAGAAAGCAAAATCTAGTTAGTATCCAATTGTTTCGATAATGGAAAAGTACTTTCAACTTTCTGCAAATGCCTCAACAATTCATGCCTCGTGCAAGACTGTTTAGAAGTCGCAATGACAGCAACAACCAGAATAGAAAGCATAATAAGAATTATGAATTTTGGGACCCATTTCATAGAATACAAGGTCGAGCCCATTTCATATTGGTCCATTAATTCCACAAAATAGAAGCCAGTGCTCATTGACCTGGGTCACTGACTTCTTTTTTTGTGTGATGACACCTCGAAAAAGGAGGAATTCTTTTTCATAATAAATGAAAATTCTATAAAAAATGACCTGGGATCGATTTCCCCTTCAATGCCTTATGAATTGAGTTTGTGGCACAACGCTTGTTTAGTGCGGTTTACATTTTCTATGTGGTTTGTAGGCTACTACACAGAGAATATTTACCTAGTGCTCATCCGAAGGATAGAGGTTGTGGCGATTGCGAATTTTCCTTCGAACCAAAAAAATAAAATATGCCATGTTACAAACTTACTTAAAAATGTTGATGTGTGAAATGAATTAAAATTATCGACAGACTTACTACAAATTAGTTTGTGTATATTCCATTTATCCATTAGAAAATGGAGTATCAAAACTCATTCTAGCTATGAATTAAGGTGAGTCAATGATAATGGTGGTCTAAAGCCAAAGCTCAATAAGAGCCTTAAATTTATTTAATAAAATTTAATTTGTTTATTTTTCTTTTTCTAACGATGATATACCGACCATCTTGTACATACATTGCTCATTCATTCATCTGCTAGCTGTTGTTGGGTTATTAAGCTTAATGTAGCTAAAAGGGGGGGGGGGGGGGGGGGTGAATGAGAAATAGAGAGAAAATAAAATATTTGAGTTTCATAAGAGATTTCCTCCTTGATGAAGGGACATTGTCCCATATTGAAGGAGGAGAGGCTTTTAATGGATATATAAGCAATTGCTCTTCTTCTAGCTCTTAAAGAGTTGATAAGAAGACAAGCCTCGCGCCGTCGTCGTCGCTCACTCGGCTTCGGCTTCGGATTTGGTCAAATGATTGATTGATTTATTTTTTGGACCAAATTTATTTGTTAATAGTTAATATTAACATAAATGTTATTAAATATCCGTTTTAATAACAGAATATTAATATTAAATTGAACAATATTAATATTAAATCCAATTCCGTTATTAGTTTTCCGTTTTTCAGTTTTGTAACTGAAAATTCACTACCCTCTTCAATTCTCCCGGTTTATTGTTGAGTAAATAGCCATTTATGTCATGGCATTTATGCTATGGCCGTTTTGCATAAACAATCATTCTGAAGAGTTGCACCTCTTCAGTTTTCAGTCCAACATTAGCTATAAATACAAGTCCATTCTCTCAGATTTCCATACGAATTTCTGAGTTCTCTTCCTTTCTTCTGCATATTTTTTTAACTTCAAAGAAAGCAACAGTAAGTGTGATTTGCTACCGAACTTTGTGTCCGCTGAAACACTGGGGTTTGAAGTACCACTACACCAGTGTGTAATTTGTTCTATCCTGGGAGAAAATAATCCATAACCTTGGGTACTAGGAGGGGATTAAATTCCTTAAGGAAACACTGTCAATTCCGTGTGCTCGGATTAACTTTTGTTTCATTTATATTTCTGTTTATGTTATTTTATTTTCTCCAGAATTATTTTACAAATACAGTATAATAACAAGCTTAAGGAATTTAATTTTATTTCCTGTATTTGTGAGATATACTCACTGTTTCTAGAGAGTAAAACCTTTGTGGTTTTCTACTTTATTGAAGATTAAAATCTACGTGATTTTAACGTTTGTTTATGTCATTCTTTTACAGAAATGATGAATGAGAACAGGAACCAGACTGTTCCTATGATGACTGCCAATGCATCGACTAGCCGAACAACACCGACATTGGCACCGGCGGAGAAACCCAAAAAATTTTCCGGAATTGATTTCAAGCTCTGGCAGCAAAAGATGTTCTTCTACTTGACTACTTTAAGTCTGCAAAAGTTCATCAAGGAATATGTTCATGTGCTGCCCGATGAAACTCCAGATACTGAACGCTTTCTCGTGATTGAGACGTGGAAGCATTCTGATTTTCTGTGCTAGAATTATATTCTTAGTGGACTGGAGGACGATTTGTATAACGTCAACAGTGGCGTGAAGACGTCAAAAGAACTGTGGATTGTGCTTGAAAGTAAATACACAACTGAGGATGTCGGGTTTAAGAAGTTTGTAGCCGCAAAGTTTTTGGACTACAAAATGCTAGATAACAAGTCTGTTATTACCCAAGTCTAGTAATTGCAAGTGATTATTTTCACGATCTTCTTGCTAAAGGTATAAGTCGAACTAATTCTAATGTTGAAAGTAGTAATTTTAGTAGTTTTACTAACAAAAGTTTCATTGAAAGTCTTGTCATCAATGAAGCATTTCAAGTAGCAGCGATGATTGAGAAGTTGCCTCCTTTGTGGAAGGACTTCAAAAACTACTTGAAACACAAACGCAAGAAGATGTCGCTTAAAGATCTCATTGTTCGGTTGAAAATGGAAGAGGACAACAAAGATGATGAAAGAGAGGCCGTGGAAACTCAACAATAATGCGAGCAAACATTATTGAGGATACTTCTCAAAATAAGAGAAAGAGGAAGCAAGCTTCTGGACTGAAAAGCAACCGAAGCAAGAAGCAGTTCAATGGAAATTGCTACAACTGTGGGAAAGTTGGACACAAATCTACAGATTGTCGTGATCCGAAGAAAGACAAGAAGAAGGGTCAAGAAAACATGGTTGAAAAGCATGAAGATGTTGATGACTTGTGTGCTATGCTTTCTCAATGCAACCCGGTAGGCAATCCTAAGGAGTGGTGGATTGATTCTGGAGCCACTCGCCATGTTTGTGCTGTGAGAGAAGCTTTTGCTACATATGCTCATGTTGGACCCGAAGAGACGCTTTCTATGGGAAATGATGCAACATACAAGATTTAAGGATGTGGGAAAATATTTCTTAAAGTGACTTCTGGCAAAGTGATGATATTGAACAACGTCCTTCATGTTCCCGAAATTAGGAAGAACTTAGTCTCTGTTGGACTTCTTGTTAAGAATAGTTTCAAGTGTGTTTTTGTATCTGATAAGGTTGTAATAAGTAAGACCGAAATGTTTGTAGGAAAAGGTTACCTCACCGAGGGCCTTTTCAAGCTGAATGTAATGGTTGTTAAAAATAATAATAAAATTTCAGCTTCGTCTTACTTACTTGAGTCAAATGAATTATGACATATTGTAACAACCCGGTCGGTCGTTACGTAGAACCTGCATTATATTTATTGTTTTTGCCTTGTAGTTGGTTATACTGTTTATGATGTGTTAGAGCTGGTGGGCTCGGAATCGGAATTGTTGTAATGAGAATTTAGTCATTTAGTCTTTCAAATAGCCTTAAAGTGGAAAAAGTCAACTGAGAGTTGACTTATTGGTAAACGATCTCGGAATGCAAATTTTATGGCTCGGATTTCGCTAGGTGATTTGGGACTTAGGAGTGTGTTCGGAATATTTTTGTGATGTCCGGTGTAGAATTAGGCTTGAATTGGCGAAAGTTAATTTTGGTGATTTTCGGTCGGCAAGGGAAAATAGGCCATCGGGGTCAGAATGGAATTCTGACAGTTGGAACAGGTTCATAATATTATTTTGGATATGTGTGCAAAATTTCAGGTCAATCGGATGTGTTTTGGATAGTTTCGGCATCGTTGGTGGAATTTAGAAATTTCAAAGTTCTTAGGCTTGAATTCGATGTGATTTTGGTGTTCTGATGTTATTTTTAGTATTTCTAGAGTGCAACTAAGTTTGAATGATCATTTAGGATGTGTTGGTAAATTTAGTTGGGGTCCCGAGGGACTCAGAATTGATTATGGATGGTTAACGGACAATTTTGAACTTGTAAAGTCTGCTGTTTTTGCTGGTGTGATGTTGCAAGAATATTGGTCATTGCATTCGCGGGTGGAGCTCCGCGTTCGCGGAAGGTTATCTGGGGAGGTGGCTAAATTGCTCTTCGCGTTTGCGAAGGGGCAGATGCGAACGCGTAGGTATAGGGTGAGGAAGCACTGCGTTCATGGTGAAAGGCACGCGTTCGCGAAGAAGGCTGGGGGATTGGGGACCCCAAGGACTTTGGTCTATGCGATCGCGATGGGGCGACCGCGTTCGTGGAAGGCGGGCCAGGTAAGTGATCGCGTTTGCGACCAGGTAAGTGCGATCGCGAAGAGTAAATTGAGGCCTGGAGGTTTTGTGCTTCGCGAACGTGGGATGGGGGCCGCGTTCGCGATTAAGAAAATCCCTGGGCAGTATTTAAATAAACCCTCCGCGACCAATACCCACTTTTCCACCATTTTTGAACGGGAAGAAGCTTTTGAGGCGATTTTTAAGAGAGAAAATCATTGTTCTTCATTGAGGTAAGGATTTTGGACCCTAAAACTCAATTATATGTGATTAAGGATCAAAATATCAGTGTTTAATTCATGAAAATCAGTAGAAAAAGGTGTAGGTAGGGCTTGAGAATATGAGATCTTTTAGGGATGATTTGAGGGGTCAAACGAACTCCGATTTTAGCGTTCTTTATATGTACGGACTCGTGAGATGGTGAGAAACATTTTGGTATAAAATTTGTCGAGTTCCGAGATGCGGGCCCGGGGGTCGGGTTTTGGTTAATTTCGGGTTTTGTGCTAAAATTGGTATTTTTTCAATTGGAATTCATTCCCTTAGAATAATTTGATAAGAAAAATCTGATCTTTATAGATTTAGAGCACTCGGAAGTTGATTCGAGAGGCAAGCGGGTTGCATAGTAGCTTTTCGGGCTAGTTTGAGGTAAGTAGTGTCCTTAAATCCTGTCCTGAGGGTATGAAACCCCAGACTTTACATCCTTCCACAGATTTGGAGTGACGCACACACTGGATGACGAGTGTGGGGCGTGCACGAATCGGAAAGTTGGAAAAATGTTCCTTTTTAGGCAACTATTGAGTTGCGAAACTGCTTTTTAAAGCTTATTCTCTATAGTACTACTATGATTTGATATAATTGGGTTGTAAGTCATGTTTGGGGCCTAGTGTCGATCTGTTTTAACCCCTTGGGGGCTATTTTACTGATATTCTCACTACTTTGAAACTATGATTTTACACTCAATCTTTCTTGTGAATTTGTTGACACTCTTATTTGATAATATTACTATTTCTTGAAATGAAATACTATTTTGGGTCGAGAACCCCATTTTATTCATGGTCCGAGTGGCATGATGAGAGTGTCTGATTGAGTGAGGCCAAGGTCCAATGTCGTGAGGATGTTATGATATGAGGGAGGCCTAGTGCCTGAGAGTGATTTATGCAATGATGTGGCTTGTTTATAGCGCTTGGGCTGTAGGATCCCCTCCGGAGTCTATACACACCCCCAGTAAGCGCATGTACCTATTAAGTGTGAGTGCCAAGTGATTGGGAGGCATGGGTGACAGTGAGGTTGCCCACGGGGCTGATACTGAGTGATGGTGAGGTACTGAGGGAAATTGTTACGAGTGATGATTATGGCCCGAGGTGTAGTTTTATGATGCTATTTTACTGAGTTTTGACTATGATTCACTTCATTTTTCAAACTGATATTACTGAGAGTTTTACTGAGATATATTGAAAATATACTTGTTTCAAAAGATTTTCTGGAAATTGGTTTTCGAACTTATGTATACTGTATTGAGACTTGATGTTTTACTGTTTTGTAGATTGGTGTTTTGTGTTGTGTGTTTCATATACTTCAGAATATGATTTATTTTCATTACTACTGAGTTGGCGTACTCATCATTACTCCCTGCACCCCTGTGTGCAGATTCAGGTACTGGTTCAGAGCAGTAGTCGTCCGAGCTAGTTGTCATCAGCGTTTAGGATTTCGAGGTAGTTGTCCAGCGTCCGCAGCTTCTCCACCTTCTTCATATAGTTCTTAGTACTTGATTCATAGACATTATTACAACATTAGCAGAGTTAGTTTATTTTTTAGATGCTCGTGATCGGTTGACTCCAGTCTTGGGGTTTTTGTTTAGATAGTAGATTATACTATAATTGCTTATTTTGCTGATTATTATTGATTTTCAAATTATTATAATAGAACAAATGTGTAGTAATGTAATGGTTGGCTAGCCTAGTTCCACGATATGCGTCATCACGACCTGTTAGGATTTAGGATCGTGACACATATATGTTTGGGTCATGTCAATTATAAAACCTTGCGAAAATGATTAATTTGGAAGTATTACCTAAGTTTGAATGTGACAAATCAAAATGTCAAGTATGTGTGGAATCTAAGTATGTTAAACATCCTTATAAGTCAGTTGAAAGGAATTCAAACCCTTTAGACTTAATTCACACAAATATTTGCGGCATGAAGTCAATACCATCTCGCGGTGGAAAGAAGTATTTCATAACTTTTATTGACGATAATACTCGATATTGCTATGTTTACTTGCTTAATAGTAAAGATGAAGCAATAGACGCATTCAAGCAATACAAAAATGAAGTTGAAACACAACTTAACAAGAAAATTAAAATGATAAGAAGTGATAAGGGTAGTGAATATGAAACTCCCTTTGAAGAAACATGTTTAGAATATGGAATTATTCATCAAACAACGGTCCCTTACATGCCCCAATCTAATGGGATTGCGGAAAGAAAGAATCGTTCATTAAAGGAGATGACGAACGTATTGTTGATAAGTTCTGGTTTGCCACAGATATTGTGGGGGGAAGTCGTTCTTACGGCTAATCGGATACTAAATCGAGTACCCCATAGCAAAACACAATCCATTCTATATGAAAAATGGAAAGGAAGGAAGCCCAACTTGAATTATTTTAAAGTGTGGGGGTGTTTGGCAAAAGTGCAAGTTCCTAAACCCAGAAGAGTAAAAATAGGACCGAAAACCGTTGATTGAGTTTTCATAGGATATGCGACAAATAGTAAAGTATATTGATTTCTGGTTCATAAATCCGACATTCATAATAATACGGTTATAGAATCAGATAACGCTGAGTTCTTTGAAAATATATATCCGTATAAAAAGGAATTTGAGTCGATTGGTGAATGATCTAAATAACCTCGAGAAGAAACAAAAGAAAGTACATTTAATTAGGAGGATCCAAGACGTAGTAAACGTCAAAGAACATCTACTTCATTTGGACCAGATTTTGTGACTTTCTTATTGGAGAATGAGCTCCAAACATTTAAAGAAGCTATGTCTTCTTTGGAATCATTGTTTTGGAAAGAGGTAGTCAATAGTGAAATAGAATCCATATTGAACAACCATACATGGGAATTGGTTGATCTTCCTCCTGTAAATAAACCGTTGGGTTCTAAATGGATCTTTAAGAGGAAAATAAAAGATGATGGCACTATTGATAAATATAAGGCAAGACTTATGGTCAAAGGGTATAGACAACGAGAAGGTCTTGACTATTTTGATACATACTCTCCAGTTACAAGAATTACGTCCATACGAACATTAGTAGCGTTAGCTGCAGTTTATGGTCTTGAAATTCATCAAATGGATTTATGACGTGCTTCTTAAATGGAGAGTTGGAGGAAGAAATTTCCATAGAACAACCTGAAGGGTTTGTGGTTCCAGGTAAATAAAAGAAGGTATGTAGACTTATTAACTTCCCTTTACGGACTAAAACAAGCACCCAAACAATGGCATGC